>OU426978.1:81960865-82145865 GCA_911387785.2 Aelia acuminata | reverse complement strand
TAATCCCATTACTTAAGTTATATTAAAAAATTCTATTTGGTGGTGATTGCAGTATTTATTGAAAATTCTGTTAGATTATAAATAAATTTATGATAACTTATTCTCCTTTGAAATTCCCAGCATTATCTTTTTCATTGAAAATTTTTATTTTATTTAGTTTTTTTGTTATGTTGAATGCTAATTAATGTCTATCTAAAGATCATTTTATTATGATTACATATATGTGATATGATATTACAAATTAATTGAGCAAAACTTTTAGTGATAGGTATAATTCACTGGCACAACCAAGGGGGGAGTTTTGGGGACTGAAGTTCCCCCTAGGCGACAGAAAGAAGCTTACATACTTATTTTGTTGCATTTTATGTACGAAAAATTTCCAAGAGGAATTTACCGTTAGGCGAGAATATGAGAAAATGAAGTATGTCACCCATTTGCGTTTAATTTGTACTAGAACATAAGAAATTTCATCATACATATATTCATATAGACACACCACACATTAAAACCAAGCCTTCTAGACTTATCTTGGTTGCGCCACTGTTACAATTTTATTGTTTTTTTATCCCAATTTAGGTTTCTTACAATAACTCTTTCTATGTAACATTCCTTCTTTTAGAGGCGAAAAATAATTGGCCATTTTTTAGTTAATTATCAGGGTTTTTATCAGAATTTTTGTAATTAACTTACTTATGTTTTGACCCAACGATACAGTCTTAGTAAAGGTGGGGTTTTAAAAAGACCAATTTATGTGATAAGCTGACCTTATAATCTTAAAATCTGAATACAGAATTTTTTTTTACTTTTTAAAGATTGGAGTTAACAATTTTAAAGTAAATAGAATTTAATTTTTTTAATGTATTAGGCAGTAAATAAGTTTTATTATAGTTCAATTTGAAATTAACTTCACAATAGGAAATAGTTTAGATTAGATTAGGAGTGGTGAGTGGGCGGTGGTATAACAACTGGGTTTATTTTTATATTAAAATTAGTGGTAGATTTTCAGCAAATTATCCATAGACCTGGGTGCTGTTTAGATAATAAACATTCCAAACATAATGTTAAAAATATATTAAAATGGAAAAATTTATAACAGTTACCTTGAAAACGAAAGTACCAAACTTTTTAATATTTTTGACCTGTCATTATTGTTAAGAATCGTCAGGCTTTAATACTCCCCACATTGTAGGGCAGTATAACAACTACCAATAAGAAAAGAAAACAAAACTGAAAGATAAGTTTGCAATTTATTTTATTATAGTTTTTAAAAGTAATTTTTAGTTTGTTGATAAACTGCAAGGTTATTAGTAAGCACTCATTAAAAAAAAGTCAAATTGATTTTGAATTGTATGGTATTATTCATTAATCTGATATGGGTTGGTTTCATGGTTGAACACGAATTACATACATAAAGGTAAATTTTAATGCATTGTAAAACCAAGTATAGAGGTATCAAGATGATATTTTTTTTAAAAAAGATGAATAATGATGATCCATTATACCTGTTAATCCATTTCTGTGTGTGTTTTTTAAAGAAATCAGATAAATAATAATGATCTGTTGAGCTCTGTGATTATTCGAGTTAATAAACTTCTTACACTGTGACAATTTAACTAAAGCAGATCCAAATCCACTTATGTCATTTTATTGGATATAATAATCTTTAGTAGAGCATGATATCAAAAATCATTTAATTTTTACAAGTGTTTTCTTATTCTTTGGCAGCCTTAATTGATTTAAAGAAAGTAATTTTTTGACATTTTTTTTAATAATGACCAAGTGATTTCAGACGTGCTCAGATTTTAATTAATCAGAGAATAAAAAGTCATTGATACCAAAACTAGTTTTATGTCTTCTCTCAAGAATACTAACAGTAGTGGTTTATTCGTTTTCTTAAGCATATTTTTAATGATGTCCTTTGATGGTTCCTCCTTTCTTTGCACTACATTGACACCAGAGGTCTTTTCAGTAATTGTATAACCGTTAATTTTACAATGACAATTTAGTTTTACAATTAGGTAATCTAGTCTGGGATCCCAGCCCCTTTTTGTAAAATTATTAACATCCTATAAAATATATTTAATTAAATATTTAGTAGTAGTTTATTCATTTTCTTAAGCATATTTTTAATGATGTCCTTTGATGGTTCCTCCTTTCTTTGCACTACATTGACACCAGAGGTCTTTTCAGTAATTGTTTACCGTTAATTTTACAATGACAATTTAGTTTTACAATTAGGTAATCTAGTCTGGGATCCCAGCCCCTTTTTGTAAAATTATTAACATCCGGCTCATTATTTCATCATGTAGTTCATTATTTTTACTAATGCTACAACTTTTTACTTTCACTTACCTATATATAAAATATATAGTAAGAGGAAGTATTGCGATCGTGAAAAATTTCGACTTCCGGTTTTCAACGGAAATACACGTTTTAGGGTCCCCTGAGTCCAATTAACCAAGTCCCGCAAAATGGTCTGTGTGTGTGTGTGTGTGTGTGTCTGTGTGTGTGTGTGTGTGTGTGTGTGTGAACAGACTAGCTCAAAAACTATAAACCATGCGAACCTGAAATTAGGTATTTAGTTTAGGTATATGCCCACGATGCTACAGCAAAAATTTCATCAAAATTGCTCAAAGGGAGGTGGTACTTTATTTAATAACTTTTTAATTTTTTTTCGATTTTCTCAAAAACGGCTCTAACGATTTTGATTAAACTGAGTATTTGATCTATTCATATGCCCGAGATATGACTGTAAAAATTTCATCAAAATTGATCAACCGGAGGGGGGACTTTACTTATTAAATTTTGTATCATTTTCACGTGTTTTTTTTATTTACTCAAAAACGGTTTTAACGATTTTGATCAAACTTGGTATTTGATGTATTTATATGCCAAAGATGTGATAACCAACATTTCATCACAATTGATCAACCGGAAGGGGGACTTTACTTAATAAATTTTGTATCATTTTCACGTGTTTCTTTTATTTACTCAAAAACGGTTTTAACGATTTTGATCAAACTTGGTATTTAATGTATTTATATGCCCGAGATATGACAGTAAAAATTTCATCAAAATTGATCTACGGGAGGGGGGACTTTACTTAATAAATTTTGTATCATTTTCACGGGGTTTTTCTATTTACTCAAAAACGGCTTTAACGATTAACAAAAATAAGATATGAATGTAGAAAAATGTGTGACTTTGGGAAATGATATTTAGCAAAACACGTCAATTTCTAATCTAAGTAAGCTGGTAAGTGAAAGTTGTGTGTTGCGCGCACGCACCAGATTTTTTATCTATGGAAATTCTCAGATCTGGGCCGTTTGTCATGATTCATAACACTAACATTTCAACCTTATGACCTTATGAAAATTTATGAACATCCAGCTGATTTTTCCATTATTGTTTAATTAAGATCACTAGAATCACTGTCCTAAAAATCCTTTGGGCTTTCTTGAGACCTACCCCCCATGTCGATAAAAATTAGTCGATTTTACCACCTTTATTTCCTGATTAACATCCATATGCCCCAAAGCTGAGATCCGCACCTACCCCTCTATTTTTGAATTTTTTGAATTTTTATGTTTAATAGTGAGCATCTATCCTTCAAGCAGTGATTACGCTCGAATTTAATTAGTTTTGCAATTTTTAGCCCTCTTCCTAGTTCTTACCCTTTAAATTTGTTGGCCTTCCAGGTAAGATAACTGAAGTCTCATAACAGGGGTAAAGGGTGGGGTGAGCTCTGGTTACAATATTTTTACTTTCAATTACCTATATAACCTTTTTTTTTTTTTTTTTTATAACCTACCTTTTTTCCACTTTTACGTTTTTTTCGATTTTCTCAAAAATAGCTTTAACGATTTTGATTAAACTGATCCTGTTTAATGAGGAGAATCAATTATTCTTTAATATCAGGTAAGCTTTATCATTATTAAAATTTTCTGAGAGGACATAAATGGGGAAGGGGCCTTTATCTGTCTCTTGTTTCGCCTAAAAATAAGAAATAGCTAAATATGAAGAATGAAAAAAATCAAGTAAACATATTGTAATGTTAAATCGATAAGCAAATACAAAAAACATATGGCGTAAACTCTGACCGTTTGTTGGAACGAACTGTTTGGCTCTAGATCTTTCCGTGGCCTGGTCCACAAAGGCGTGGAACTGCCCACATTGTTCTGGAACATTCCAGACCTGACCATTTGCGTTTCTATATAAGGAGCCAGTTACTGAACGAGTTAGTGTAAGTCTGTGTCTTGACTGTGTAGCTCAAGCCATATGGCTGTTATAACGTTATCATTTTTGTAACCTGCTCAAGTGTTTTAAGTTTTATTAATTCGTTGGCATTGATTACTGTATATTTTTGTTTAATAAATATTTGTTACCCACATAAGTGTTACAATATACAAGAGAAAAAAAGAAAAATATTCCGTCAACTCATAAAACACATTGAGCCCACACATGCGCTGTACGCCTTTAATCATCATTATTAAAATGTTCTGAGGGGGCTTAAATGGGGAAGGGGCCTTTTTTTTTTTGTTTGTTTTTTTGTTTCCTATAAAGTACCTCTGTTTTTGTACATATGGAGAAATTAACTGTCTCTCGTTACGCCTAAAAATAAGAAATGACTAAATATGAGATATGATAAAAACCAAGTAAACATATAGAGGAGCAAAAAAGAAAAATATTCCGTCAACTCATAAAACACGTTGAGCCCACGCATGCGTAGTACGCCTTTAATGACAGACGATTGTTCATATTTAAAGATCTTCTGTTCATTTAATAGAAATTATTTGTTTCATGGTAACTATGAAGTTTTCAACAACTATATTGAGAATTATAAAATCAGACGACTTGGAGTATTATGCTTGCATAGCCAAATTATCACAAGTAAAAACTTTTATTTAATAATAACAAAAATAATTAATGAATGTGGAAAAGACTTTTAGAAGTGACATTTAACAAAACACGTCAATTTCTAATCAAAGTAAGTTGGTAAGTGAAAGTTGTGTGTTGCGCGTATCACACCAAATTTTTAACTTATTTGTAATGTTAATGTGATTAACAGTATTAATTAATACATACTCCTCCATTTTTTAATTTTTCAATTTTTATCGCTAATAGTGAGCATCATTCCTTCAAGGTGTGATTATGCTCTTATTTCATTACTTTTTGCTATGGTAAAACCAATGGTGCATTACCGTAGGTGACACCAAAACTTCTTTAGATATGATACTTGAATAAAAATGAGACAATTAGCCATTTCAGATAGAATTGAAGATGGAAAAACTACTGTTGAAATTATTTAGCAGAAGTGTATTAATCTTATGATTGCACATGTCCCTAATATGTTTTCATTTATTGTTAATCAAATTTGAGCTTGGATAATACAACATTTATATTAGACCAGTGACCTTACTTTTAGAATCTATAATCATTATTATAAAATTTTTGCCTGATTTTTTTATATCTGTCTAAGCTGCTTGCTAACCAAAAGTTATGAGGGGACTTATTTATTTATATTGTTGTTTTGTTATGGGTTTTCTGTAATAAGGGGAACATTTAATAATACTTGGCATTAATCCCCCACCCTCTCCCCTGGAAGTGGGGGATTCCCACCCAGGAAACCATGTACAGCCTAAAAGGTGAGGAAGGGAAGAGATAAAATTAAAAAAGATGATAATTGAGCTATTTTGAGATTAAATAAGTTAGTGGCCTACAAAAATATTGGACCTTATCGCTTAACCTACAAAGAAAGAGGCAAAAATTTCATGTTAGGATAAAAATTCACTTTAATGACATAGAAGAATTTTGGGATAGATGAAACTCAGTAGCTGATTACATTAAGACATTCCAAAACACATACTAAAATTTCATATAGATATTGTACCAGTTAAATTCGTTGTTTGCCTGTCCTCATGTAATAAAAAGCAACATTTTCAAATTTTTTGATCATTTTAACCCGTTCCTTAAAAATTAATAGTATTAAGCAAAAGATTATTTTTTAAAAAAGTAAAGTAAATTAATTTTCTACTTTTTCTGTCTGTGACTTTTTTTTTCTACCACTAACCTAAAGGTTCTAGAGCACATAGGCCAAAGCGTCCTGTTTCCAAAACAGCACACAGAAGAGCAAAGTTTATGTTAAAAATGTTATAACACTGCCATAAAAAATATATAAATATAGAAATGGTAATTAAATGTGTTTTTAAACCTATAACTATTTAATGTTACAACAAATGAAATATATTTCCTTTTTACATATAATAACAAATTATACAATTTATAATTTGGTATACAAATTTGAATAATGCAAATGGTTTGATACGAAGAAATTAAATCATAACAATATATTATGAAAAATGCTAGTCATAAATACAGTCAAATAAGGATTTATGAATGAAAAATTGAGAAATAATTGAAATGAGAATTATTTTAAAAATATCTAATAATTAGATAGATATATTTATCTATCTTCCTTAATCTGATGTAAAAAGCCTTTAGACATTAATTCTAGTTTAATTATTAATTAAGCAAGAAGTTCATTAAAATGTCACAGAATTCTGGATTGGTATTGAATATTTATGCATGAGTTCCAGTTTCAATGATTGATGAACGATTCTTTGAATTACTGAAACTAAATAACTGTTAATTAAAAACTCCTTTTACAAAGAAATTTGTAATCAATAGGCATTTATAAAAGGTTAAAAATAAATAATATTTAAACACTGAATAAGCTAATTAAATATCCTATTTACAATATAATTTATAGCCTATGGTAATTAGTTAATAACCTATTAACTATCATAATTTCGATTTTTAAGTGAAGTGAAAATTCCGTTTTGGGGCCCGGTGTGGCTGTGCGGTAAAGCGCTGTACTCCCATGCTGGAGCTGCGGGTTCGAGACCCGCCCTGGGTGGTGCTTTTCTTTCGTAGGAGAAGTATCACCCAGTGCCATGGGTGTTAGTATGGGCAGTATAGGGCTTCAGTAGAAGCCTTAAAGTCCCAAAAAAAAAAAAAAAAAAAAATTCCGTTTAGATACCCTAAACACAGGTTACTTGAACCCTGAAGGGTAACTTGAGCCCAAAAACTGAAAAATGATGTTTGGTTCTCTGGGTATTTTCGACATAAGTTTAATGACATAGTTCAATGCTATGCTGGTAGGCAGAAGCACTAGGTAGACCATAGTGCGAGTTTAGGAGGTTTGAGAAGTCACCAATAGGAACAGAACTAGTTTTGCGAACTACCCACCTGTTGTTCGTTTATTTCACTCTGCAAACTTTAGTTTGTATAGACATCAGGAATAGCCTAAAACTGAAGCTAAACTCGTAAATTTTGTACTAATTTTATTGTCAAAGCAAATTGAGGCATTTTTTTTTTTTTTTTTCAAATGATTGAAGCATTGTAGTACGTATATTTCCATGTCTACTTAGTGTAAGCAACAAAAATCAAATGCTTAGGAAAAAAATAGGTAAAATTAATAATATATTTGTAGTTATAAATTTTTGTTATTAATCAAAGTTATTGTTATAGTGCTAGTTGAAGTTATCCTGAAAGTTTTGAACATTTTAATCCTCTAATTTAGACGAATTTGACTAATCTTATTTATGTGTGTGGTACTTTCCTGCACCCACATCAGAAAAATAACAGATTTTTTTTAACATCAAATTTTTTACTAGATCAAATTTTTTAAGAGATTAAATAAGAACACATTATATGACATTATATGATCTTATTTATGTGCGTAGTGTAAAAAAAAACAGATTTATTTTTACATCAAATTTTTTAAGAGAATAAATTTTTTACGAGATCAATTTTGTTTTTTAAGATGTGGATTCTTTCTTTCGATAGGAATACACGGCTGCACAGGTGTGTTTCAAGGACTGTCACAATAAATGTTATTATTTATTGAGTAAGGACACCTTAAGTGACTATAAATATCATGATTGCATGCATATGACGTGGATACAGGAGAGTACAAGAACAAAAAAGAACTTGCATGTTTTTATTCCACTAATTACATAAATAATATCATATAATAAGTTCTGTAGGCCAACTGATCATCTGATTCTAATGATCTTTTGAAAATCAGCTGTATTTTCATAAGGTCTTTAGGTTGACATGTTAGTGGCATAGGTCAGGACAAACGACCCAGATCTGAGAATTTCCATAGATAAAAATTGTGGCATTAATAAAAATAAATCCTCTCATGAATGCTTAGTTATTCAGCAAGATGTTAATAATTTCACAAAAAGGGGGCGGGACCCCGGACCAACCTCTTAATCTATTACATCAATACTAATAAACACAGCAGAATCTAAAGTCCCACTAACTCTTTAGAGAGTTAAGTTGAAAGATTAGATGGGGGAACTTTCCCCCATCTAAAAAAGTTCCCTTTTTCAGAAATAGAAACAGAACGTTATTCACAATGCCCATGTGAGGTCCATGAAGCAACTAAAAGGTTTAAAAAGTGAAAAGAAAAACAATTACTCTGCTTTCTAGCAAAGTAAGTTTATTGTTTTCTCTATTCATTTTCACTATAATTACTAAACGGATGTTGTAGTAATAATGAAAAGTTAGTAAATTAAATTAACTTGGTATGTTCTTTACAAAACAATAGAATTTCTTTTCATGAAGTTTTCCTACAATTTGGAAAATTTAAATTATTTTTTAATTTTAATATGTCATTTATTTATTGTTGTTATCTTTCTTATTTACAATTTTTTTTTAATTTTTTTTTTTTAAGGTGTACTTTAAGGTTTCCTAGCACTACAATTAGGCTCACTTTTCAATCATTGGTGGATGAATCTGGACCTCCTCTTAATGTTAAACAGAGGACTCCATTACCACCACTTCGAATCAACATTCCAGATCCAGATTCAAATTTTACTAGTCCTTTTCCTTCTCCTACTGGAACTATAAGGTAGGTGCTAATTTACTGTACTTCTTCAAATCAAAAAAAAAATTTTAATAGTGAATCAAGATTTTAACGTTTTAATAGAAACTAAAAATACATTAGCAAATAGCAAAAATAATTGAGATGAAAATATTAAACTTTTTCAACAAAATATTTATTTACATTTGTATTCTTTTTACTTTTTATTTAGATACTTAAAAAATGAACAAAAAAAGTTGTTTAGGATAAAATATTTTATCATCAACATTTAATTAATTTCAATATATGTTAAAATAAATTACTTGACGCAAAGAAATCATCTGGCGATTGGCGATATTTCGATCTCCTCAGTTGTGATGGTTTGAAATGTCTAACTTGTTCTTTGATTTTTATTCTGTATGTTAATTCATTAATACAATATTCATAAAAGTTTTGATGGTAAGATGGATCAAGACTCCATCCCTTTGAAGATTGTCATTGAAGAAATTCATTGGCCCAGGTGTATAGGTAGGCCAAAACTGCAGTGGGAGATGGGTTTGTGTGATGCAGGCGCATGCTGAATCAGGTTGCCATGTCTCAGGAATAAGTTCTTTAGTCTGTGATTGATTGATTGACTAATGCAATACTAAGTAATTACTAAATTTAAAGGAGATAAAAATTTTCTAATCATTGTTAAATAACAAAGTTATTGGAAAATCAGGAAGTTTCTACATTCATTAACATTATTCATTTCAAGATTTAATCATTAACATTATTCATTTCAAGATTTAATTATTTTCTAAAACTTCACTTACCTATTAATGGAACATATGGTAAAGGAAAGTTTTGCTATCATAAAAAATTTGACTTCGGATTTTAAATGGAAATTTGGGTTCCCTGACAATAAACGTGACAAGAATGTTTTTTACTTTCACTTACCTATATATGAAATATATAGTAAGTGGAAGTATTGCGATCGTGAAAAATTTCGACTTCCGGTTTTCAACGGAAATACACGTTTTGGGGTCCCCTGAGTTCAATTAACCAAGTCCTGCGAAATGGTGTGTGTGTGCGTGCGCGCGCGTGTTTGTGTGTGTGTGTGTGTGTGCGTGCGTGCGTGCGTGCGTGCGCGTGCAGACTAGCTCAAAAAGTATAAACCGTGCGAACCTGTAATTGGGTATTTAGTGTATGTATATGCCCGCGACGTGACATCAAAAATTTCATCAAAATTGCTCAAAGGGAGGGGGTACTTTATTTAACAACTTTTTAAGTTTATTTCGATTTTCTCAAAAACGGCTCTTAACGATTTTGATTAAACTGAGTATTTGATCTATTTATATGCCCGAGATAAGACTGTAAAAATTTCATCAAAATTGATCAACCGGAGGGGGGGCTTAACTTAATGAATTTTGTATCATTTTCACGTGTTTTTTTTATTTACTCAAAAATGGCTTTAACGATTTTGATCAAACTAGGTATTTGATGTATGTATATGCCAAAGATGTGATAGCCAACATTTCATCAAAATTAGTCAAACGGAGCGGGCACTTTATTTCACAATTTTTTTTCCAATTTTTACCTTTTTTTCGATGATCTCAAAAACTGCTTTAACAATTTTTATCAAATTCGTCATGTTTAATGAAAATTAGGTGTTCTTTAATATCATGTAAGCTTTATCATTATTAAAATGTTCTGAGGGGGCTTTTTTGGGGGGGGGGAGTTGGGGCCTTTTTTGATTGTTTGTTTCCTATGAAGTACCTTTGTTTTTGTTTATATGGAGAAATTAACTATCTCCCGTTACGCCTAAACATAAGAAATGGCTAAATATGAGATATGATAAAAATAAAGAAAACATAAAGAGAAGAAAAAAAGAAAAATATTCAGTCAACTCATAAAACTCCTTAAGCCCACGCATGCGGAGTACGCCTTTAATGACAGACCATTGTTCATAATTAAAGCCGTTCTGTTCATTTGAGAAATGGCAATTAACAAAACGCATTAATTTCTAATTTAAGTAAGTTGGTAAGTGAAAGTTGTGTGTTGCGCGCACGCACCAGATTTTTCTAAGTAGCTACATGAAAAAAATTTTAAGAAAAAATTCTCTATCAGTCTATCCTAAAAATAAAACACTAAATGTAAATCTATAATCACAATAAATTTATTTTGGTAATTTTTTTACTTAAAAATTTTAATAAAAATTCTTGTTTCTCTCGTCCCTGTGTTGTTTTCTTACAAGATTCAAAATTGTAAAATTATTCAAGTCCAAGTGTTAAGTTCGCCGTAAGTACATGAGTAGTGAGTTCGCCGAAAATACACAAGCTAGTTCTCCGTTAATTATAAAGTTGGTTGTAACCTAAGCAATTGTTATTATTATTTCTTTTATAATCATTCTGCGACCTGTTAATTCTTATTAATATAATTGATGTGTTTTTTTTTTTGTCTCTCTTTTATATCATATTGATCAATTGGGCCCGTTTATATTTATTAAAAAAAGCCCCGTTATATTACAGAACATTACAATTTAAAAAAAAAAATCCGTAAATGTTAATTTCCTGGTAATGCGAGACCCCCTCCCGCGGTCGAATTTTTTTTTTTTAATATTTTTGAAATCTACTTATCCGGAAACATAAGAATGCACCTAAATTTCAATGAAATCCGTAAATGTTAAATTATTTGTAATGCGAGCGCCCCCCCTCCCCCCCGCCGAATTAAAAAAAACTATAATATTTTTGAAACATAGGGTGTCCCCCTTATTTTTAGAGATACTGTTTTGCAATTTTTTACAAAGACACCAGACATGGCCTACACTCGTAACAAAGCAAAAAATGGTTTTAATGTTGTTCCTTCCCTATTTTTTGATGAAATGAAAATAAAAAATGACATTTTCGATTTTTAAAAAGTAGCCTGCGAGGAATTTTCGTACTATAGCAGTCTATGAAATTTTGGCAGAAGCCTTATAAAAAGGACAATTCAAATTTAATGTTAAGCTATGTCCCGACCATTGTGGGACGCATACAGCTGGACTAATTAATTTTTAAATGTGAGCCAGCGGTGCGTCGAAACATCAACCCGGGGAACACTACCCAGCTAGTCTCGTAGGTGTACCACTGCAGGCATCTAAATAAAGATATTATACTTAAGATATATTCTTTCAGTACTTTCACACAAGAGATGGGAGTTTTGTTATTGAATTATTAGTTATTACTTATTCACTCCTATATTATTCACTATGCAAAATTAAGATTCAATTTATTTCAAAATCAAAACACCAAAAAGTGAAATGCTTTATACCTGTAGTCCCAGTAAGAGTTGATGCGCTGTCCTGTCTTGGGGAAAGCCTGTTTAAGGTACAATGGATTAGTGATCATTTTAAGGACCCAACAGGGTTATTGCCAGGATAATGAAATTAATTTAAAAATAATGAAAGATGAAAAGATTTTGAAATAAATTAAATCATAATTTTGCATAGTGAATAATATTGGTGAAAATAAGAGAATGTGGTTTTTATTAAAACTGGAATTATAAAAAACTATTATATTTGTAATTAACCCTTTACTGCCTGAGCAGTGCGAGTGTATTGCGGGCCCTGTGGCCTGAGACCTTAGACCGGCTGCCCTGCCCAGTGGCCTCAACACTTTTTGCCACATTCACTCTTCTTTATTTCTGTATTCATATTTTTCTTCTAAATTCACCCTATTTGACTTAGGAATAAGGTGCAGGTAAAATAGATTTGGAAAACCCCGAAAAGAACCCCACGTTGAATAGTTTACAACCCTCTGAAATTTTTGAGGAAACCATAAAGCTCGTCACTGGGAAATACCGGACAGGCTGGAAACAGGGTTGGAGAAACGCGAATGCCAATTATGTAAAAATAATTTTCATATGCCCTGCACTCGTCCTAAATATGAATAAGAAAATGATGACTATTTTGTCTGCTCGCCATGCTCCTCTAATATTCATGAAATTAAAAAAAATTCGTATAGGATAGGATAGGAACGTACCTAAGTAGACATGGTAGAGGTGAGAGATAGTCAACTGTTCTTCAATTATGATTGGTTAAATGATAGTCAGGATTGTCAGTTTACAATGATTTTATTGTGGTAAGCCAATGTTTCGATTCAACTTGTGGATCTTCATCAGGGCTAAAAGAAAACTAATATATGAGTATCTATGCTAGAGGGTGACAATAAATGGATACATTACAGAACTGATAATAATATAAAAGATGGTGTATACATGAATATTAAAATAAGTGGCTGGTTAGCAGGATAAAATAGAATCTGATATTTACCTACTGAGTCCAGGTGGATACTAAGACTAAAGGTATAAGGTGAGAGGTAGTGGTAGGGGGTTAGTTGCCGACTTCAAAGGTTTATGATGGGGAAATCCAACGCTTTTGAAGTGAAGGCACATGACAACTGAGTGAACAACAATATTTTAAAAACTAACAAAATAGATGTTACTGTATACAAATAGTTGTGTCTGGACTCAATAATAACATAAAAATGAGATAATACATAATGTAACAATGCATAAAAAATTGGAAAATATACAGAAAGAAGTATACAATACAAAAAATAATAATAGTACAAGAGGTACAGATATAATTGCAGGTACCTATGAAATAAAAACTAGGATTTGAGGATGCGGAAGATGTTAGAATAAGTGGATGAAATTATCTCTTTATCTGTTTTGTGATTTATCGGGTTATTTTTTTCCAGATGGATGAAAATGGATTCTGAGAGGAGTCGTTTATCGTGGTTAGGTACAGTAGCTAATATGGAGGGGTTCTCAAAGTCGAAGGAATGGTTGTGGGCATTGGCATGTTCTGCTAATTTAGATGTAGACGAATTACGCGTGGAAATACTGTTTTTATGTTGATAAATACGTTTTTTAAAATAATTTTTGGTTTCACCGATATAGCAACTGTTGCAATTAAGTGTGGAGCACTGGATACGATAAACTACATTACACTTGTCTAGGAGAGGTACTGGGTCTTTGAATTTGGTATAAAGATTTTTTAATTTATTATTATTTTTTAATACTAGGCGTATGTGTGGGAAACTCGATGAGAAGGATTTTTTAATTTTGTTTGAGAGAATGGGGATATATGGGATTGGCTCCCGGTGGAGCCAAATCTTTTCTCTTCAAAAAATAAATTATTTAAAAATAATTTAAAAAAGGTGGTCACCCACAGATTAAGATTAGATTAATATGGGATAGATCTGTATTGGAAAGTAGAGATCGGAGGTTGTGAAGAGTTGTTCATTGTTATTGATAAGTGTTTTTATTAAGTGCTCAGGAAAATCATTAGATTTTAAGATATTTTTCAGGCGGATTTTGTTATGACAATGAAATTGTGGATCGGACAAGGTCAGGCTACGGTGGATGAGGTTTTTCGCGACGCTGATTTTTTGGTGATGTGGATGTTGGGAAAAATAGTTTAGGAGTCGGCCAGAATAAGTGGGTTTGGTGTACCAATTAGTGGATATGGAATTGTCCGGGTTTCTGGTAATGGAAATATCTAGGAATGGAAGGGTACAATTGGTTTCCAATTCAATAGTGAAACGAAGACGTGGATGGTAGGAGTTAAAGGCGGCGAGAATATCAGTAATAGAGTTGGGATTAAGAATCAATAGGAGGTCGTCTACATATTTTAAATGAAAAAAATATCGTTGGGGAATTTAGGTATTACAGAATCAAGGAGGTCGTTGAGGACAATACTGGAGAGGTCGGGAGCTAGACAGCTACCCATTGCAAGGCCAGAGGTTTGGAGAAAATATTTATTTTGAAAACAGAAATATCCAGAATTACAGCATAATGCAAGGGAGTCAATGTAGGCAGATTTATTGAGTTTACTATGGGATTCTAACAAGTTCCATTTTTCTTCAACGATTTGGAGGGCACAATCTGTCGGGATGTTAGTGAAAAGACTCTCGGCGTCAAAAGAGGCTAAGATAAAATTATCGGGAATTTTGATGGTTTTTAATTGTTCCAAGAGATGGAAGGAATTTTTTACGTCGTATGGATTGTTATGGCTAAGGGATTGTAATGGAGGGAAAAGGAATTTGCTGAGCTTAGTGAAGGGAGAATTGATATTTGAAATGATGGGACGGATGGGATTACCGGGTTTATGGATTTTTGGTAGACCGTAACAACAGGGAGCAGTACAATTATAGGAGATAAGGTATCTGTAAGTAGGGGTATTTATTTGTTTTGTATCAAGGAGATGTTTGAGGTATTAGTTGAATTTTGTAGTGAGAGAAGCTGTGGGGTCACGTTTAGTGGGGCGATAAGTGTTCGTGTCAGAGAGAAGAGTATTAATTTTATCATTGTAATCTGCTCAGTCCATGATGACAGTTTTGTTACCTTTATCCGCACAGGTTACAATGATTTGGTTATGAGTATTTAGGAATGAAGGGGTTATAGAATTGGGTTGAGAAAGGAGATGAACGGGTGGGTTTCTGTGAAAGGTAATTGTTAATAATATTATTACCAATTACTGGTTAGTTAATAGAAAATCAAATTCTGCACATTATAGAATTTTTCCCGAAAAGATTGAACGAAGTTAAAATTAGTGGCAACGTCGCACGGAGGAAAAAGGCAGAGTGACCTAGCGCGGCGCGTGTTAGAGGGAGACAGAACTCCCTAGGCAAAACATATACCGCCATCTCTAAGTGAAACGGATTATAGTAGCATTTTTCCACCTTTCTGTACACTTTTCTCAGGATCTGGTGACTCAATTGTTATGAGACATTTTTTAATTTGTTAAGGAGGGTCATTATAACATTTAAGGTACAGGGTTTTGATTAAAAATAATATGAAGTAGAACAAAAGTCGAACTAAAAAATAAAAAAGTAAAATTTTACTGTTGTTCAGAATTAAAAGATTTATCTGGCATTTAAAAGCTTAGTTTTTTTATGTTCTGTCTAGTGTTAATTTAAAAAAAAAAAGTGATATAATCTTAGAGGTGTTTCCACTGATTAAAATAAGGCAAAAATCATCAATATTGTTTAACCGTTATTGAAAAACTTAATTGTTTGTTTGTCTGGTTTAGCTTTAAGGCGTTAAACATTTAAAGTCATCAATGCCTAAAAAACTGAAATTAATAATTACTCTTCCACTTTCGATCCAGTACCTATTCACACACACCCTTCATGTTGTAGTCATGAAAAATCAGAAACAAACCTTTAAAAACATCTTTTAATATTTTATATCAGCTTTAGGCACTGCATAGGGAGCGGGGTAGCCCACTGGTAAGGAATTGCTGTGCTAAAGGTCCCGAGTTCGAATCTGACATGGCTCAAGATATCTTTCTTATTCGCCACAGTCCGTCTCGTGGGCCGAGAGACCCTCCTGGGGCAAACCCAATCTCTATAAAGTGGGTACCCTTAATTGAAAAATTAACCCATAGTACTGAACCCAAGACCCTTCATGGGTTGTAGTGGTATAGGTTTTTTTTTTTAGGCACTGCATACTAATTTCATATTAAATATATATAGTAATAATAATAATAATGTAGGCTTAACAAACCCGAAGGCTCCATACCGACACCACAACTTGCTCCCTGCACACCTCCATCCATTGATCGTCTTCCAGACCAAACTTCGATAGATCCGCCTTTACACAATCCTCCCACCTCCGTCTCGGCCTGCCCCTCGGACGTTTCCCATTGGGCACCACGCTTATAAATATTTTTGGAATTCGTTCACAACTAAGTTTCACATATTACACGCCCATTTTATTCGTCTTGCTGCTATCACGTCAATTATATTTACCGGGTAAATTTCACTCAGTTCCACTTTGTGTAAGCGTCGAAATTCTCTAGTTAGTTCATCCCTCTTCGCAGTACTTTATTTTCAAAAACTCCAAGCCAAGCCGTTGCTCATCCCTCAATTTCAGCGGTCATGTTTTGCATCCAAAAAAGGACTGTTGGAAGAATAATAGTTTTGTAAATCCTAATTTTTAAGTTTCAGGAAAGAAGGCGCGTGCTAAGCAATTTCGCGACTGAAAAGTAGCAAGCATTAATGGCTTTTAATCTAGCCTTAATTTCCTCATCGATTTCGTTTTTTTCTAGCCCCTAAATATCTAAATTTCTCTACGTGTTTAAACGTATGACCTCCTACATTGATATCAGCAAAATCATCACCACTTCTACGACTAACCATATATTTTGTCTTATCCGTATTCATTTCCAGTCCAAGTTCTTGTCCAACACCTGAAGCTCCTCTCCTACCAAGATGGAATTTCAAAATAGCCAAATAGAACATCTATACCGATCATGCAAACAGATACACCTCTGATTTAAATGTAACATCCAAGAAACTCAACCTATCTGCCAAACGCTTTGCCTCAGCAATATTACAAGCAGCAAAGAATAGTATTCCTAGAGGTTGCAGAAAGCAGTACAAGCCATACTGGATGGAGGAGATAAACAAGTTAGAAAATACTGTTTCGTAGCTATGAGATGAGGCTGAAAAGAACCCGTTCTCTTACAATAATATAAAGCTAAAAGAAGCTACTGCAAAACTGTGCTAGGAGACCCAAATATCTAAAGAGAAGGCCTGGCACGAAAAAACCGAGGGCCTCAACTTGGAACTGAAACTTTGGAGACTGGCAAAATAACTATCTACAGACTCAAACAAATACAATCCATTGACTTTGGAAAAAAATGGTAAGCTAATCTCCGGAAAAGCAGCGGGAGATGTCCTGATCAACCATATATGCCAAGTTGGAACTATCAATATAAGTCCTGCAAGGAAAATGGAAATGAAGAAAAAAAGTAAAGAAAATCCTTTAGGACATAAAATCCATAAAAGTAGTGCTGGATCAACCCTTTACGTTGCAAGAATTAAATAATGCCATTTATAATCTGAAACCGAAGAGTGCTCCTGGAATCGTTGGTATCCTGAATGAGTTTCTCACTCACCTGGCGCTCCAAACCAATAAGCGTCTCCTAAAGCTCTTCAATACCAGTTGGAAGATAGGCAAAGTACCAGAGACCTGGAAGGAAGGAGTAATCTTCCCAATACTGAAGGAAGGTAAACAAAAAACCGACCCAAACAGCTATCGTCTCATTTACGCTACTTACTTGTTTGGAAAAACTGATGGAGAGACTTGTGAATAACCGATTCATCTGGCTACTTGAAAAAAACGAGGTGATAGTTTTTAGTAGGCCGGATTTTGCAGATTTTTCTCCACAGAAGACCAAGTTGCTTATATTGCCCAAGAAATAGAAGACGGTTTTCAAAAAAAGGAGCATACATTCGCAGTCTGGGTCCATTTGGAAAAGGCTTTTGATAAATTGTGGAAAGAAGGCTTACCTTAAATGCTGCCAACATTGGCATAAATGGGAAAGCCCTCAGATGGCTTAGCGACTATCTCAAGGATCGAAAAGGGAGAATCAATGTAAGAAGTTTAAGAGGCCGGGCAAGGAAATTTGAAAATGGCGTTCCTTATGGAGGAGTACTTTTCTTAATATTTATAAATGATATAATCCAAGAACTGCCAAATATAGTCAAAGCGTCTCTTTTTGCCGACGACAACCGCCCTGTAGAACAGATCGACTTCTATACTTGCAGAGAAGTACCATATGTAGATGACCTTGGATAGTCTCAGCCAGTGAACTGAAAAATGGGCTATGACCGTCAATCTATAAAAAAACAAAATATTCAATCTTTAGCCTAGCCTTTCTACAAATTTGCCGGATGCTCCAAACCTCAAATTCCAACAAGATAGCCTATCGAAAGAAGAAAATCCAATGTATTTTGGAATTAAGTTCGACCCAAGACTGACTTGGAAACCTCACATCGAGCAGTCTATTCGCAAGGGGATGATAGGAACTGCCCTAAAGAAGAAAATAGTGGGCTCTCCGGCCCTCCTTAGAGTATGGTATTTTACCAGCTGGGGGACTGCTGCTGCCTCGAATCTCCAAAAGGTTTCATCTGTGCAAAATCA
This sequence comes from Aelia acuminata, assembly GCA_911387785.2. NCBI lineage: Eukaryota > Metazoa > Arthropoda > Insecta > Hemiptera > Pentatomidae > Aelia > Aelia acuminata. Next base: position 82,127,036 of record OU426978.1, on the reverse strand, counting down.
GGGGTTAAGGATTATGAAAGGAGAAATGAAATTCACACCGATTGAAAAAAATGGAGTCTCTTACAAAAATCCCTCCAATAGAAGGCAGAAGAGACCTGAAAGTCCTTCATCTAGATGCAAAAACCAAATCTACTCCAAATCATCCTTTCAAAAAAGGATAGGACGAGTAGAATAAAACGCCCAAGTCTTCTCCAGATCAAATCAAAGCTGGTGACTGAAATCCACGGAAAATAGGTGACCACTGAGCGTTCAACAGTGGTGGAGGACAACCCTCCTTGGATTGACTCTCCGAAACCATAAATATTACTCACAATACCTGGCATCACAAGCACAAGGATACCATGCCCGCTGACATAATGAAATCAGTAACTCTTATGTATATAAACACCAGGTACAGGCTGGCATAGGGGGTAGGTTGGCCATTGGCTTACAGTTTCTGTCACACCTGTTGTGAAGGCCCCACCATTGTAACATGTGACCCGCTCGACCTCGGGAGTCTTGTCCTGAGTTTTCAGTCCGATGCTAACAGTGTAGAGAAGAGTGTGCTTCATTGATTGATTTTACATCATTTAAGTAAATTTTTATATTTTCAGTAAATTTGGTTTAAAGGCATGGCAAAACATTTGACTCTGATCCTGTTCACATAGCCACAAACTCCTTTGAAAAACCTAACCTTTCAACCAGTTTCTTGTTTGATTGTTCTCCCCTGTCCTGGCAGCCATCTTTCATATGATCCCTCCTGTGGGGTTAGTTGGCTCTCTTCAACTGGGGTTTGTTGGCGCAGTAGCAATTCACAAAAGCAAGGTAAATGCAAACAAAGGTGAAACTACCAATTGTCTTTAGTTCCAGCAAGGAGGATGCGAGCAATTTTTCTTATGCAGAAAGTGACGACAGTCTAAACTTCTATCTTCTTTTATTGTCATTCTATTTTCCCTTAAAAGCTGTTAAAAACCGATTCAAAGTTATTATACCATTATAGTGCAGCTTTTTAATAACAATAATATGTGTCAGGAAGTACTTCAGTGAGATGGCTAAACTACCCCACCTTCTAGGCCAAACTGCCCCACTTTGGGGGTTAATTGGCATACTCTGGATTGACGAATTCTTCAATTTTCTATGATCTTAGTATTAAATATTATTTGGTGAAAAAAATACTTGAAGTACTCTAATACTTGGAGTTTACAGTGGCATCAGCCCAATTGGGATTATATGAACAGGAATGACTCAATCAAAAAAGTGAAAACTGCTGCCAACCAACCCCGCTCTCCCCTATTGTATGTAAGATGTAAATTGCATTGTAGATGTAGATTGTATTGTATTGTATGTAAGATGCAAATTGTAAATGTAAGATTGTATAGTATTGTAAGATGTAAATTGCAGGTGGATACTAGCCCCACCATTAGTTCTTAAACTAATGGTGGGGCTGGTATCCACCTGCAATTGCCCATGGGCAACATTATTGAGAAGGCTGTTCCAACTGGCTTTATATCTACGAATTATCGGGCCGAACAGGAAGCCATCTTTGTAGCTTCTAAACTACTTAGGTGACTAAAAAGACCGGGAAACTCATCGTTTTCCTGACAGATGGCAGATCATTATTGCAATCCCTAAAGTCAAAGTGAGGTGCAAGTTTGAAGAAACTAACCAAAGAACTAGAAAGCTTGATGGCCATGCACAAGGAAGAGACCCTGCAATGGATTCCTGGGCACAACGGCCTCGCTGGAAAGGAGAGGGCAGACCAACTGGCCTAGGAGGGAGCCTCAAGCCCACAGTTTGAATGTTCTCTTAGTCTGGAGGAACTATAAACCAAATTAGCCAACGTTGGATCAGGACTTATCCAAATCATGACCCTCTCGATGCCATCCATGAACTCACTCGATGAGAACAGGTCCTTATTTTCCGATTACGTACGGGATACAATAGGCTCAGAGCCCACCTGTTTATAAAGTTTCACATTGGCTCCAGTCCCTTCTACGATTGTGGAGAGGGGAACAAAATGCTGAGCACATTCTAAAAACGAGAGGACCTGAGATGAACCACTCAAATCTTTATTTTAATTCCCGACTTGGCCATCTAAGGGACGAACGAAGAAGAACCAACAGTTGGAACAAACTGTCTAAGTTCATTTTTGTGACTACGATGTTCGAGTACCATCTACTAATAATAACTGGCCTAGAGTCTTCCAGGCTGTTTTTTCTCTGACTGAATATAAGGAGCGATAGACTGGACATTGTCTACATTATTATATACTTACTTACTTAATCGAGTCCTCTTTTACCGCGTAGCAGTGTGAGGCACCTTCTTATAGAGCCTGATCCATGTATCTCTATCTGCTCGGCCAGCTGCTTTCTCCTCCTCCAGTCCATTTCTCTCTTGCTAAAGGCTTCTTTAATACCATCTTCCCAGGTCTTGGTCTTCCCTTTGGCCGCTTCCCATCCACTCTAACCTCATGGGTAATCTTGGCGATTCGGTTCTCGGCCATTCGCAATACGTGCCCGTACCACCTGAGTTGGTTTTCTTCGATTTTTTCTTCTGCAGGCCTCAGGTCCAGGTTTGCTCGTATGGTTGTGTTCCTTACGCAATCCTGTCTGGTTTTCCCATCTATTTTTCGTAGGTAGCGCATTTCCATCGCTTGGATTACGCTCTTATGCTTGGTCGTTAGGGTCCATGACTCACTTGCATAGGTCAAAATCAGAAGAAATGTGTTCTTGAAGACCACTTTCTTGGTTTCCTTGGAGACTTCCTTTTTATCTATGAATCCTTTCTTTAGGGATTGGAAGCATCTTCCAGCCATCTTGATCCTCTCTTTGATGTCTCCATCAACCCAGCCATACTGGTTTAAATGAGCTCCAAGGTACTTAGCATCTGATACTTGTTCTAAAGGTGTTCCATTTATCCTGACGATTCGATCCCCACCTTCACTCCTTCTTCTGATCCTCATATAATTTGTCTTTGTGATGTTCATCTCCATATTTATGGTCTTTAGCTCTTTTTGTAGGACCTTAAGGTTAAACTGTAGGTTACGACAGCTGCTTCCGAACACAACTATGTCGTCGGCGAATGCAAGTACCGTGTAATATACGCTCCGGAGATTTCTATTTTCCAGATGGTATGGTCTCATTTCCTGTTTAGCCCGGTGAAGGGCGCAATCCAGCACCAGAATGAACAAGAGGGGACTGAGGCTACAACCTTGCTTTATCCCTTGGTTCGTTAGGAATTCCCTAGATCTGTAATTGTTCATTCTGACAATATTTCTCTGTCTATCATAGAGACCAAGGATTGCCTTCATTAGTACTTTATGGACTCCGTGTTTTTCAAGTGCCATGCCTTCTTTCTGCACCCTGTCAAATGCTTTGTTTAGGTCTACAAAGCAAGCGAAGACCTCATTTTTCTTTGCAATGACCTTCTCTGATATTTGTCTCATCGTGAATATCAGATCCTGAGTGCCCCTGTTTGGACGGAAACCATACTGTTCGTCCCCCAGCTTATGTTCTATTAGGGTCCTTAGCCGTTTTTCGAGCACCTTTGAATATAATTTATAAGAGACACTAAGCAGAGATACGCCTCTATGGTTTTGACATTCACGATTGTCTCCTTTTTTAAAAATTGGAACTATGATGGAGACTTCCCAGTCCTTCGGGATCACTTTCTTTTTCCATACAAGGTTAAGGAGATGTTGAAGCATTTCTAGTCCCTTAAGGCCAAAATATCTTCGCATTTCTGGCGTAATTCCATCAATGCTGCTTTCCTTAGCCTAAGTGAGCTTATGGCCTCTGCAACTTCTTTTTCGCCGATGAAATCGTCTTCCTCCCAACTGTTTTCAATGCTCATGGGATGTTGAACTCCTTCCACTCCCTGCTTGCTTTTTGAAAGTAGTTCCTTAAAATACTCGGCCCACCTATCCATGATGCTTTCTGGCTTACTCAAGACTACTCCATTTTTATCTTTGATGTGTTTGAGGACTGGTTCTTTCTGCTTCCTCATGCTCCTGAGACTCCGATAGAAAAGCTTCTTGTTTTCTCTATATTTGCTTTCCATCTTTTTCCCGAACTCTTCCCAGGATTTCCTCTTTCCTGTCATCACAACCTCTTTCACTTTTTTCCTTTGTTCCTTGTATGCGGAATATTCCACCATGGACTTGGTTTGAAGGTATCGCTTCCAGAGGGTTTTCTTTGTTTTGACTTCTTCTTTAATTTCTTCTGTCCACCACGCCGTTTTCCTTATCCTCTGTCCCAGCTTGCTTTTTCCACATACCGCTTCTGCCGTCTCAAGAATTATATTCTTGAATGCTGCCCAGCAGCATTCTTCAACATCATCGCTAGCCCAGTTGCAACTTTCCTTTCCTGCCTTTTCTTCATTATTATTATATATAAATCAATATTGGATTCTTTTCCATAGGTGACGTGTTTACCTTTTTTATTTATTTTAAGAAACCTGTGGCATGGGGTGAATAGAAATAAAGAAACAATTAATTGAATTCTGAACATACTTAATTTTATTTACTAAGAGTGTAAATTACTAATACCCCCTTCCAATAAATCCTATTGAGATATTTTACTAACACAACTTAGTTCCTGGATGCTGCCTAATTTATTGAATGCATACCACGTAATATTACAATTAGTACTGTATATTAAACTACAACTTATCTGGTGGGCCCTCTGGATCATTCTGGTAAATCTCTGGTGTGGATCAATCTCTGCCCTCTCCGCCGCTCTCCGAGACTAAGCACCGCAACTTCTCTCAGCACTCTTTGGACCCCTGGACTACTGCCGCTTCCTGCACCTCTGCCCGTGTTTGCAACTCTCTTCTCAACCTTTGCACTTCTGGAACTTTCTCTAACTTCTCTCCCTTCTCTTTCCAAAACCTCCATATAAATCCTCTTTCCCCCACTCCCTTCAGACTTCCTCTGATTGGCTGGCCTATCCTAAAATTCCCTTCTATGATTCATCTCAGTTCTTCAGGGGCACCTTTGCTCGGCAAAACCCGGGGTTTATGGCCCCAAATTTTTACAAAGGAGATAACAATCTTTGCCGGTATTTCCCTCGGTGTGTTGGCAGCGTTATCCGTATTCGGCTTTACTTATTTTGAATTTCTAACAATACGTTTAAGGCCCCATTAACTTCTAAGACGGTATTCCCAGGACCCTGTCGCCTTCAGGTAAAACTGACCACCGGGTTGGAGCATATACAGTACTTTACATATTATTTAGTCCTCGTGTGGTATGGTGGTTTCAGTCACACATATGCTACTGTTGGGTCGGATCCAACCTTACTTATTTTTAACCCCTTTTTTCACTAAAGAGTGAAACAATGAAACAAAATAAATAGCATTTCATTAAAAAATAATTTGTATTTATAAATAAAAAAAAATTTATAATATTTCAATCAAATATAATTTTTATATACAAATGAAAAACGAATGGTATATAAGGTAACCTCAGTTCAGGTTAATTAAGTTTTAATATATAAATTGCAAATCAAAATGCTATTTTAAAAACATAAATTAATAAACGATTCCAGTATATCGGTTTTCCCTACAGCCTCTCCTCTTGGTCCTGGGTTTCCTTTTATTACATCTCTAGACGGAACTGTGGTGAATTTTGAATGAATAGGCTTGTCGGTCCATATGCTTTCATCTTTTCCCAATTCGAATTTTCTCTTGAGTGTTGGCTACGCATTCTCCTTCTGAACTGTCATTTCTGAACAGCTCGTTTTCTTCATTTTCATACATTTCAAACTCATCCGGAACTTGAGAGTCGGACAAGATTTCTTCATCATTTTCTGATACGACATCATTGTCATCATTATCTTCTTCTTCCTCCAGAGATTGCCGTCGAAATTCTTCCTTATACTCTTCAACGGATGAAATAATTTTGTTGAATGCCATTTTTCTAAAATCGAAAATCAAAGATTTCATAGTAGATTTTACTCATACAATGAGAAATTCACTAAAGGGATAAATAATTGTAAAAATATGTTGAATTAAAGAAATTATTAGAACATAAATTACTAAAGTGGGGTTGAATCCGACCTAAAACATATCTGCTATGGTTGGGTCAGATCCGACCACAGGCGTGATAAGTGCAAAACTGTACGTCCCTTTTAGTTTTAATTTGGTCAGCAGGTACCTGAGGAGTGTTGAATTTAATCGGAAAAGATGGAAAAAAAAAGAGGTATCTTCATTTCATAATAACTACTAATATTAACACTGAACACACATACAATAGAGAAGGATGACTAATAACATCTGAACTTTTAATTAAAAAAATAACAATTGCTTTAGAAATCTTTCAATGAAACATATGACATATGAAATCATTCATAAATTATTTCATATCTCAATAGCCTCCCTCATTGAAAAGATTTCTATTACTTCAGTCCAACATTTTCTAATAGAGTCTTCAATCGGGGTCCTTGGAGGGGCTTGGTTAGGAAGTCCGCTAATTGGTGTTGCGTCTCGATCGGCTTGATTTCCATTATTCCATCTTGAACTACTTCACGAATAAAAAAGTGACGTATTCTGATGTGCTTTGTTCGTCGGTGGAATTCTGGATTCTTAGCCAGTTTAATAGCAGCCTCGTTGTCGACTTAGAGAGCAGGAACCTCAGATAAACCAACTTTGGGTAGCAATTCATCCAATAAACGTTTTAACCAAACCATTTCTTTGGCAGCTTCACTTGCAGCCATTAGTTCTGCTTCGGTTGTCGATATCGCGACACAAGACTGTCTTTGACTAGTCCAAGATATAGGCCCTCCAGCAAAGATACAATTAATTCCAGTGGTAGATCTATCTGTACTGAGATCACCCCCAAGATCTGCGTCACTGTATCCTCTAACCTGATTTCGCTCATTATATTTGTACATAATTCCTATATCGCGGGTTCCTCTCAAGTAACAAAAAATTCTCTTCACTTTAACAACGTCTTGTGCTGAAGGTTTTTCAAGAGATCTAGAAACTACACTAACAGCATAGGCTATATCTGGCCTAGTTGAGATAGCCAGATACATTAAGGCTCCGACAGCCTCCCGGTAAGGAAAATCAATGGCATCTCCTCTTGATTCACTAATTTCTGGAGTATTCAGAATCGGAGTTGAGACAGCCTTACAATCCTGCATGTTGAACCTTTCTAAGACTTTTCTTATGTATCCCTTCTGGTTGATTTTTATGCCATCATTTTCTTGACTTATTTCCAAACCAAGATAATATCCTAGTTCCTTACTGTGAACTTTGAATTCAGAAGCCAAATCATTAAGAAATTTCTTCAAACTGTCTTCACTATTAGATGCAACCAACCCATCATCAACATAGAGAGCAACTATAAGTTGACCACTATTTTCATTTTTCATAAATATACAAGGATTGGCATCACTTTGAACAAATTTTAGACTAATCATAAAATCACGGAATCGCTGAAACCAACATCTGGCTGACTGTTTCAGGCCGTAGAGACTTTTTGTGAGTTTGCAAATTTTGCTACTTCCATCACTAAAGCCTTTTAGTTGCTGCATAAAAATAACTTCATTTTCATCCAGTGCACCATAGAGGAACGCAGTCGAAATGTCAAACTGTGCTAAGCTCATTTTTCTGCTGGCAGCCACACTTAAGATGGTCCTAATTGAACTCATTCTAGCAACAGGACTGAATGTCTCGGTAAAGTCTAAATCTTTCTCTTGACTAAAACCCTTAACCACTAGCCGGGCTTTGTATTTCTCTATACTTCCATCTGGATGATATTTTATCTTATACACCCACCTACATGGTAGAATTTTTCTATCTCCTGGAAGATCTACTAAAGTCCATGTATTGTTTTCATGGAGTGCTTCCATCTCTACTTCCATGGCTTTTCGCCAATTCTGAGAGTCATCAGACCTCATTGCATCTTCATAAGTCTCTGGAATATCTGAAAATTGTGTCATTGCCACTGAAACGAATTCTTCAAACCGTGTCGGTGGTCGAAGAGCCTCCCTATTTCTAAGATCCATCCTTGATGATTTATTTTCTTCCTGATCTACATCGCATTCAGCAGGCAACTTATCATCGGCCACGGGATCTTTTTCTTGATTTTCTATATCATGACCTTTATCGTGATTTTCTTGATTATTTTCATTTGTAGGTAAAATAACCTTAACACTTGATGTTAGTGGGGTCTCATTAAAAATCACATCTCTTGATCTGATGATTGTTTTTCTTTGCGGATTCCAAATGCGGTAACCACCCAAATCGTATCCAACTAAAATCCCTTTGATAGATTTCCTATCCATCTTTCTCCTTTTTTGCTTCGGGATATGAACATAACAATCAGATCCTATTATCCTTAAGTGCTTGATTGATGGTTTTTTATTGAACCACAATTCAAACGGAGTTTTATTTTCCACACCTGTTTTAGCTGACCTATTTAAAATATAAGGGAGCGGGGTAGCCCACTGGTAAGGCAGTGGACTGCTGTGCTTAAGGTCCCGAGTTCGAATCTGACATGGCTTATGATATCTTTATTATTCGCCAAAGTTCGTCTCGTGGGCCGAGAGACCCTCCTGGGGCAAACCCAGCCTCTATAAAGTGGGTACCCTTAATTGAAAAATTAAGGGGAAAGAACCTGGCGGTTGAGCGTGATCACGGTCAAATCACCTCCTTGCACGACCGCTGACCAAGAAACGGTACTCTTCCTTACATAGTACTGCACCCAAGACCCTTATGGGTTGTAGTGGTACAGGTTTTTTTTTTTTTTTTTATTTAAAATATAAACAGCACTATTAGTGAGTTCCGCCCATAATGCCTGTGGGAGGTTATCCCTTGAATGGAGCATAGCTCTAGCAGCCTCGACAATGGTTCTATTTTCTCTTTCGATGAACCCATTCATTTCGGGGGAATACGGCATAGTTACAAGATGTGTGATCCCATTTTTATTAAGAATTTTCTTCATCGACCTATTGTCAAATTCGCCTCCATTGTCTGACTTAAAATTTTGGATTTTGTAACCAACTTTTGAAACGACTTTTAAAACATCTAAGAATTTCTCAACAACTTCTGATTTTTCTTTTATGAAATATATGAAATGATAACGAGAGTAATCGTCCTTAAATAATACATAGTATCGATAGCCCGAAAACGACGCTTCGAAGGGTCCACATACATCGGCATGGATAACTTCACCTGGAGCAGAAGCTCTTTTCCTTTTACCAAACTTCAATCTGTGAGCCTTCCCATACATGCAGCCCTCACAAACTTCGGAATCTAATTTAACTTTTATAATAAATTCCCTTTCTATTAAAGCTCTAACATGACTTTTATTTTGATGAGCCAGGCGCTCATGGTATAATTGCAATGTGTCCGGATCAGACAAAACAGAATTGACATTACTGTAATTATTTACAATATTCAATTTAAATAAACCACCATGACGCTGCCGTTCACCTGTTAGAACAGATTGATTGTTAACCAACAACTTACATTTTTCTGCGGTAGAAATAAATTTGCTACATTCAATTTTATCTTGGGCAGATAACAGAAAACAGAAAAAAGATTTTTATGCATTTGAGGCACATACCAAACATTCGAAAGAGTTATTGGAATTGTTTTATTATTAACGAGTGCTTTAATTTTAATATCTCCAAAACCAACAGCTGGTATACTATCGCCATTAGCAGTAGTAACTTGGTGCGATTCATTGAATGATTGGAGGTTATTAAACAAAGCCTTGTTATTACACAAATGATTCGTAGCACCATTATCAACGAACCAATTCATATAGTCACATTCAGATGAAAATATCTGACTATTAGAAGCAAAAAGAGTCATATTATTTACGTTAGCATTAGCTTCAGATTTAGGAGGTCGTCCGTCTTTTTTCCATTTGATACAATTTCTTATAATGTGACCTTCCTTTTTGCAATAATGACAAATAAAAGTTTTCTCAAATTTAGGTGGATCTTTTCTATTATTAGAAACAGCTAAAGCTTCCTCCTCATTAGACATCGGAACTCTAAGATTTCCACGTAAAGCTCTCTCATGAGCACACAATTGACTAGTGAGGTTATCTATTGTTCTTTCTTGGTTACCCATTAATCGCCAACTGGCTTTAAACGAAAAATAATCGCGTGGAAGAGTATCCAGAATTTTACAAATTAAAAGAATATCCGGCAATTTATTAACTTGAATTCCTTCACACATTTCTAAGTTCAAACTGCACCATATATTCTTTTACTTAGTAATATGGTTAGCCATATCGTCATTTGAATTATATTTGTACATAAAAAATTGCATACATAGGTAATATGTTTTATCCTCTAAAGTACCTTCAAACAAGCGATGAAGCTCTAACCATATGTCCCTTGATGAATTAAATCTCATAACTTTGGTTAGAGTTTCTTCAGACATATTAGAGGATAAAACTAACATCGCCTTAGTATCTGCAGTTTTAAATAATTCATACTTGGTATTATATTCAGTTACCTCTTCCTTGTTAGCTTCTGTAGCTGGCTTTGTTGGACAGGTTAACTTACCGCTCACAACGTCCTCTCCTCCTGGAAAACTCCTAAGAAGGATCAGAATCTTGAATTTCCATGTTGCCCAATTGCTTTTTCCTTCTAGGTTTCCAATATTTACTTTTATATCCATGTTTTCCGAAAATCTTCGATAAAAAAACAGACAAGAAAAAAAAAAATTTACATTACCTAAGCGCAATTATAAGCTGTCTGGGCCCATAACCTGTTGAATTTAATCGGAAAAGATGGAAAAAAAAAAAGAGGTATCTTCATTTCATAATAACTTTTAATATTAACACTGAACACACATACAATAAAGAAGGATGACTAATAACATCTGAACTTTTAATTAACAAGAAAACAATTGCTTTAGAAATCTTTCAATGAAACATGACATATGAAATCATTCATAAATTATTTCATATCTCAATATAAAATCTCATATAAAACTTTCACTCCGGTCGGATCCGACCCATCGTAGTCAATGAGGGTTAAATTATTAATACAATTCACTTGCCCTTTCATAGCAGCATCCACAATCCACATCCGGCGTTAATACTAACTAACTGACTACATATTATGTTCAGAATGCGCCCTCATTTCATTAAAATCCGTAAATGCAAAATTCCTGGTAATGATAGCGCCCCTCCTCAAAATTAAAAATTTAAATAATTAAAAAAAATTAGAAATTTAAATAAAATAAAACTAGGTAATGAACATAATATGTAGTCAGTTAGTTATTATTAGCGCCCCCCCCCCTCACGTCGGAATAAAAAAATAATATTTTTGAAATCTCCGTAACCGGAAACATGAGAATGTACCCTCATTTCAATGAAATCTCCGTACCCGGGAACATAAGAATGCACCCTCATTTCAATGAAATCTGTAAATGTTATTATTTGTAAAGCGAGCACCCTCCCCCTCACGTCGAAATAAAAAAATTATAATATCTTTGAAATCTCCGTATCCGGAAACATAAGAATGCACCCTCATTTCAATGAAATCTGTAAATGTTATTATTTGTAAAGCGAGCACCCCCCCCCCCACCTCACGTCGAAATAAAAAATTTATAATATCTTTGAAATATCCGTATCCGGAAACATAAAAATGCACCCTCATTTTAATGAAATCCGAAGATGTTAAATTATTTGTAAAGCGAGCTCCTCCCCCTCACGTCGAAATAAAAAAATTATAATATTTTTAAAATCTCCGTACCCGGAAACATAAGAATGCACCCTCATTTCAATGAAATCTGTAAATGTTATTATTTGTAAAGCAAGCTCCCCCCCCCCCCTCACGTCGAAATAAAAAAATTATAATATTTTTGAAATCTCCATACCCGGAAACATAAGAACGCACCCTCATTTCAATGAAATCTGTAAATGTTATTATTTGTAAAGCGAGCACCCCCCCCCCCTCAAGTCGAAATAAAAAATTTATAATATCTTTGAAATCTCCGTATCCGGAAACATAAGAATGCACCCTCATTTCAATGAAATCCGAAAATGTTAAATTATTTGTAAAGCGAGCTCCTCCCCTCACGTCGAAATAAAAAAATTATAATATTTTTGAAATCTTGGTATCCGGAAACATAAAAATGCACCCTCATTTCAATGAAATCCGTAAATGTTAAATTATTGAAAAGCAAGCCCCCTCCCCTCACGTAGAAATAGAAATTATAATATTTTTGAAATCTTGGTATCCGGAAACATAAAAATGCACCCTCATTTCAATGAAATCTGTAAATGTTATTATTTGTAAAGCGAGCACCCCCCCCCCCTCTCACGTCGAAATAAAAAATTTATAATATCTTTGAAATCTCCGTATCCGGAAACATAAGAATGCACCCTCATTTTAATGAAATCCGAAAATGTTAAATTATTTGTAAAGCAAGCTTCCCCCCCCCTCACGTCGAAATAAAAAAATTATAATATTTTTGAAATCTCCATACCCGGAAACATAAGAACGCACCCTCATTTCAATGAAATCTGTAAATGTTATTATTTGTAAAGCGAGCACCCCCCCCCCCCTCAAGTCGAAATAAAAAATTTATAATATCTTTGAAATCTCCGTATCCGGAAACATAAGAATGCACCCTCATTTCAATGAAATCTGTAAATGTTATTATTTGTAAAGCGAGCACCCCCCCATCTAACGTAGAAATAAAAAATTTATAATATCTTTGAAATATCCGTATCCGGAAACATAAGAATGCACCCTCATTTTAATAAAATCCGAAAATGTTAAATTATTTGTAAAGCGAGCTCCTCCCCTCACGTCGAAATAAAAAATTTATAATATTTTTGAAATCTTGGTATCCGGAAATATAAAAATGCACCCTCATTTCAATGAAATCCGTAAATGTTAAATTATTGAAAACCAAGCCCCCTCCCCTCACGTAGAAATAGAAATTATAATATTTTTGAAATCTTGGTATCCGGAAACATAAAAATGCACCCTCATTTCAATGAAATCTGTAAATGTTATTATTTGTAAAGAGAGCACCCCCCCCCCCCTCTCACGTCGAAATAAAAAATTTATAATATCTTTGAAATCTCCGTATCCGGAAACATAAGAATGCACCCTCATTTCAATGAAATCTGTAAATGTTATTATTTGTAAAGCGAGCACCCCCCCCCCCTCACGTCGAAATAAAAAATTTATAATATCTTTGAAATCTCCGTATCCGGAAACATAAGAATGCTCCCTCATTTCAATGAAATCCGTAAATGTTAAATTATTGAAAAGCGAGCCCCCTCCCCTCACGTAGAAATAGAAAATTATAATATTTTTGAAATCTCGGTATCCGGAAACATAAGAATGCACCCTCATTTTAATGAAATCCGAAAATGTTATATTATTTGTAAAGCGAGCACCCCCCCCCCCTCACGTCGAAATAAAAAATTTATAATATCTTTGAAATCTCCGTATCCGGACACATAAGAATGCACCCTCATTTCAACGAAATCCGTAAATGTTAAATTATTGAAAAGCGAGCCCCCTCCCCTCACGTAGAAATAGAAAATTATAGTATTTTTGAAATCTCGGTATCCGGAAACATAAGAATGCACCCTCATTTTAATGAAATCCGAAAATGTTATATTATTTGTAAAGCGAGCCCTCCCCCCCCCCCCCCGCCCCCTCACGTCGAAACAAAAAAATTTATAATATCTTTGAAATCTCCGTATCCGGAAACATAACAATGCACCCTCATTTCAATGAAATCCGAAAATGTTAAATTATTTGTAAAGCGAGCTCCTCCCCCTCACGTCGAAATAAAAAATTATAATATTTTTGAAATCTCCGTACCCGGAAACATAAGAATGCACCCTCATTTCAATGAAATCTGTAAATGTTATTATTTGTAAAGCGAGCACCCCCCCCCCCTCACGTCGAAATAAAAAAATTATAATATTTTTGAAATCTCCGTACCCGGAAACATAAGAATGCACCCTCATTTCAATGAAATCTGTAAATGTTATTATTTGTAAAGCGAGCACCCCCCCCCCCTCACGTCGAAATAAAAAATTTATAATATCTTTGAAATCTCCGTATCCGGAAACATAAGAATGCACCCTCATTTCAATGAAATCCGAAAATGTTAAATTATTTGTAAAGCGAGCTCCCCTCCCCCCTCACGTCGAAATAAAAAAATTATAATATTTTTGAAAACTCCGTATCCGGAAACATAAGAATGCACCCTCATTTCAATGAAATCCGAAAATGTTAAATTATTTGTAAAGCGAGCTCCCCCCCCCCCTCACGTCGAAATAAAAAATTTATAATATCTTTGAAATCTCCGTATCCGGAAACATAAGAATGCACCCTCATTTCAACGAAATCCGTAAATGTTAAATTATTGAAAAGCGAGCCCCCTCCCCTCACGTAGAAATAGAAAATTATAATATTTTTGAAATCTCCGTATCCGGAAACATAAGAATGCACCCTCATTTCAATGAAATCCGAAAATGTTAAATTATTTGTAAAGCGAGCTCCCCTCCCCCCTCACGTCGAAATAAAAAAATTATAATATTTTTGAAATCTCCATACCCGGAAACATAAGAACGCACCCTCATTTCAATGAAATCTGTAAATGTTATTATTTGTAAAGCGAGCACCCCCCCCCCTCAAGTCGAAATAAAAAATTTATAATATCTTTGAAATCTCCGTATCCGGAAACATAAGAATGCACCCTCATTTCAATGAAATCCGAAAATGTTAAATTATTTGTAAAGCGAGCTCCTCCCCTCACGTCGAAATAAAAAAATTATAATATTTTTGAAAACTCCGTATCCGGAAACATAAGAATGCACCCTCATTTTAATGAAATCCGAAAATGTTATATTATTTGAAAAGCGAGCCCTCCCCCCCCCCCCCCCCGCCCCCTCACGTCGAAACAAAAAAAAATTATATTTTTTTAATCTCCGTATCCGGAAACATAAGAATGCACCCTCATTTCAATGAAATCCGTAAATGTTATATTATAACGATACTTTCATTTTGGATTAAAACGTTTATTTCGGCTTTTACTAGGAGAAGGAGCGGACACGTCTCTACTTGAACTTCTGGATATCCTAGACTCAAGTGCCGATAGTCTTTTATTCAGTTCCTCCAGTTTCAAATCGAATGTGGGCCCTTTAGAATCAACAATATTTATATCATGCATGGGTTTGATCTCCCATATCATCGATTTCGGCCAATTTATCCATATCTCCATTTGAAATAGCTAAAATCCTTCTTATTTTCGTTGGAAGTTTTCAAACCAAAAATTCATCGGAAAAATCTTCATCTGCGAATCCTTTCATTTTTCGAAATAACTGACTTGGTTTTTGATCTCCTATCTCAAATTCGCTAACGATTTTTTTTATTTTTTTGTCCTCACTTTCTCAAAATATACTTATAAGTCTACCCTTGGCAATAGTACATTTGTTTTCCTCAGTAGATGAGACAATGTCATGTATGTTTTCTACTATCTTAATGTCTAATCGAACAACTAGGTAATTAAATTTTGTATCTTCCTTTGTGATTCCCCCAAGATTAAACTGGGCTGCCAAAACCAAATTTCGGGTTTGTCATTCCAAAAAGGGAAGTTTGATACTAACCTTGTCAATGTTCTTCATAAAAAATTCACCATTCTTTCTTCCTTCATGATTAATTTAAGAAATAACTCACAATCAAGTCAGGGGTCACCAACTACAGTGGTTTTTAAACCTTACCATTCATTAAAACTGGCTATAAAACAATAAGAAGTTTTATTGAGAACAATTCACAAAACATTTCTAGACATTATTATTATTTTAAAGCAGGGATCGAATTAAACAGTTAACTCTTTTCTAAACTTTTAACTTTTATTAACATGTGATTGATAAAAGTATATTATTAACTTTTACTTTTATTATCATATGGGTTTTTCAATACAGTTATTTCAGAACTTTTATTTTCAAACCTAAATAATAAAAGTTTTTATTTAACAGTGATAATAAACCATTTACTTAAATAATTTTTAATAAAAAAAGTCATATGCTTTTACATTATTTCTTTGTTATTATCATTTCTGTCAATCATTATGTTGTCTACGGTGACGATTTTGAAAAAAATATCCAATTTGAATTTTCGTGAGGGGAAGGGGTTCCCTAATAAAAAAATCTGGTGCGTGCGCGCAACACACAACTTTCACTTACCAACTTACTTAGATTAGAACTTAATGCGTTTTGTTAATTGCCACTTCTCAAATGAACAGAACATTTTTAATAATAACGCATTGGTTTGTCATTAAAGGCGTACGGCGCATGCGTGAGCTCAAGGTGCTTTATGAGATGACTGAATATTTTTATTTTTTTCTCCTCTTTATGTTTTCTTTATTTTTATCATATCTCATATATAGCCATTTCTTATTTTTAGGCGTAACGAGAGACAGTTAATTTCTCCATATAAACAAAAACAAAGATACTTTATGGGAAACAAACAAACAAAAAAGGCCCCCCAAAAAAGCACCCTCAGAACATTTTAATAATGATAAAGCTTACCTGATATTAAAGAACACCTAATTTTCATTTAACATGACGAATTTGATCAAAATCGTTATAGCCTTTTTTGAGTAAATAAAAAAAAAACTCGTGAAAATGATACAAAATTTATTAAGTGAGTTTATTTTTTGCTTATATTTTGGTGCTTTATTTTTCTTTTTTTCTCTTGTATATGTTTACTTGATTTTCTTCATATATCATATTTAGCCATTTCTTATTTTTAGGCGTGATGAAAGACAGTTCATTTCTCAATATTAACTAAAACAAAGGTCCTTTATAGGAAAACAAAAAAGGCCCCTTCCCCATTTAAGGCCCCTCAGAACATTTTAATAATGATAAAGCTTACCTGATATTAAATAACAACTAATTTTCATTAAACATAACGAATTTGATAAACATCGTTAAAGCCGTTTTTAAGATATTCGATCAAAAAGGTAAACATTGGAAAAAAATTATGAAATAAAGTCCCCCCTCCGGTTGATCAATTTTGATGAAATTTTTACAATCATATCTCGGACCTATAAATAGATCAAATACCCAGTTTGATCAAAATCGTTAAAACCGTTTTTGAGTAAATAAAAAAATACACGTAAAAATGATACAAAATTTATTAAGTAAAGTCCCCCCTCCGGTTGATCAATTGTGATGAAATGTTGGTTATCACATCTCGGGCCTATAAATAGATCAAATACCCAGTTTGATCAAAATTGTTAAAACCGTTTTTGAGTAAATAAAAAAATACAAAAACCCCGAGATATGACTGTAAAAATTTCATCAAAATTGATCAACCGGAGGGGGGACTTTACTTAATAAATTTTATATAATTATCACGTGTTTTTTTATTTACTCAAAAACGGTAGGAAAGATTTTGATCAAACTGGGTATTTGATGTATGTATATGCCAAAGATGTGACTGTAAAAATTTCATCAAAATTTCTCAACCGGAGGGGGGACTTTACTTAATAAATTTTATATAATTATCACGTGTTTTTTTTATTTACTCAAAAACGGCTTTAACGATTTTGATCAAACTGGGTATTTGATGTATGTATATGCCAAATATGTGATAGCCAACATTTCATCAAAATTGATCAACCGAAGGGGGGACTTTACTTAATAAATTTTGTATCATTTTCACGGGTTTTTTTATTTACTCAAAAACGGCTTTAACGATTAATAAAAAATGTGTGACTTTGGGAAATGATATTTAACAAAACACGTCAATTTATTATCTAAGTAAGTTGGTAAGTGAAAGTTGTGTGTTGCGCGCACGCACCAGATTTTTTTACAATGTGGCTTCAAAACATACATACAACCCTAAATTTTCACCCTTCTATAACCAACCTTTATTTTTTAATAGTTATTTTAGTAATTTAATCATTTTTCTTCCCGCTCGATAACTGATCAATTATTAATTGGTAAGTTATCCCCGCGGCAATTGTGTTGTAAGTATAAATTATTCTTATACATTTGTTATAAAATCCATAAATTTTTTTTTATATCGAAAATGTTGTTGGAAATGTTAAAAAAAAATTCGGTGAAAGTTAGATTTTTATTACAATTAGGCAATTTTTTTTTTTTTTTTTATTGTATTATCTTTAGAGCTCTAACTTCCACAGATTTTTTCCCACCATTTCTAGCAATATATTTTCGATATAATTAAGAAAAATAAAATTTTTCGCTTTCGTTAAAACAGTCTAATATTTACATGTATGTGTGTGTATACTATCATATGTATGTGTGTACTATCAAGGATTTAATACATAATTACTATAATGTTTTTCATTATTAAGTAATTCAATTAGTTCTATTTATGTGTGTTTTGTACAGTGAAAAATGCCAACGAAACGCAAAGGGGCTAATTTGAGCCGTAATACAAGTAGATCTAGAAGCATGCGAAATAGAAGAGTCCAAAGAACCGAAATATTGATGCGCGTGTGAGTCTGGCGCAATTGCGTCAAGAACTTGCGCAATGAAGTAATAAGATTAGAACAACGACAATCGCGCTGTTTCACAGTCAATAGACACACAACAACGCCAATAGGTACATCATACAGCACGGCATTTACATCATGCAGGTACACAGCATTTACATGAGTCCGATATTGAATACCATGCTCATTCAAAAGTGGTAATTGGTGCTGTGCAAGGAATGCCCGCATTGTATGCTCTCAAATTCAAAAATTAGCCTGCCGGGATGTGTTGCGCGTCAGGAATGGTGCAAATACCTGAAATTGAAACAACACTTGAACCATTAAACGGTTTACTTATCAGCACGGATCCAGTTCTAACCTGTCCCTGAAGTCAATTCGAATATTCAATTCATGCTTTCAAATGATATCATTTGGAGCAACATAAATATTTCGAAATACTAATACAAATGGTCAACAATACATTTCTCCATTCAAAATCAGAGGCCAAGCTTATCGTAAAATGGGCTCATTGCTGCCAATGCCAAACCAACCACATAAATTTTTACAGATCTACTTTATGGGCGGCGAGGATTCCGGAAGCGCACTTACCAATCCTGTGAATGCACGTTGTGACTACAATAACCTTGATTCATTTTTTGCCAAATGCATCGCCGGCGAGCTGGACGCTCTATTGAATGAAAACAATGAATCGTTGAAAATATTCAAATCACACATGCACTAATTACAAAGCGATAATCACGCTATTTTCATTAATCTTGATAAAACACCGGCTGGAGAGCGCATTCGTAGATTCAATGTTGACGAGGTTGCTGGAATCATCGTTGGGGATCATACTGGTGCACAAGAAATTGTGATTCGTAGAAGAAATAATAATCTTTAGTTCATTGCTGATACACACCGTTCATATGACGCTATCCAATATCCGCTAATGTTCTGGAAGAGACAAGACGCATAAATATTAAACATTTAATGTCTAGAAATTCCCTAGAAATAATTTATATTGCAAAACAACGTTTGCCGGGTCAGCTAATCTTATATATAAAATTCTCGTGTCACAATGTTAGTTACCATACTTCTTTCGTTCTGGGCAAGGGGCCCGCCCGCCGAGGGTGATTTCAACCTCCCGAACAATTCGCCAATGCAAATGTTTTTTTTTTTTTTTTTTAATTTGTGGGGTGCATGGAAATGAAGAGGTCTGAACCCTAAGTAGCCAAGAGCAAAACTGAGGGATGGAGATGCAAGGCACAGGAGGGGTATAAAGGGATTGACGTGGCGGTCATAACCGGACCCTACTACTTCAGGTAGCGGAACATTATAACATTATTTTTAACGGCCACAATTAAATTTTTTATTTATTTATTTTGCAATTTATGTATCATTCTAATATAATTAAAGTTATTAATTAGGAAAAAATCTGGTGCGTGCGCGCAACACACAACTTTCACTTAGCAACTTACGTAGATTAGGAATTAATGCGTTTTGTTAATTGCCACTTCTCAAATGAATAGAACGGCTTTAATTATGAACAATGGTCTGTCATTAAAGGCGTACTCCGCATGCGTGGGCTCAACGAGTTTTATGAGTTGACTGAATTTTTTTCTTTTTTTCTCCTATTTATGTTTTCTTTATTTTTATCATATATCATATATAGCCATTTCTTATTTTTAGGCGTAACGAGAGACAGTTAATTTCTCAATATAAACAAAAACATAGGTACTTTATAGGACACAAACAAACAAAAAAGGCCCCAACCCCCCCCAAAAAAGCCCCCTCAGAACATTTTAATAATGATAAAGCATACTTGATATTAAAGAACACCTAATTTTCATTAAACATGGCGAACTTGATAAAAATCGTTAAAGCCGTTTTTGAGATCATCGAAAAAAAGGTAAAAATTGGAAAAAAATTAAGAAATAAAGTACCCGCTCCGTTTGTCCAATTTTGATGTAATGTTGGCTATCGTATCTTTAGCATATACATACATCAAATACCCAGTTTGATCAAAATCGTTAAAACCGTTTTTGAGTAAATAAAAAAAAACACGTAAAAATGATACAAAATTTATTAAGTAAAGTCCCCCCTCCGGTTGATCAATTTTGATGAAATTTTTACAATCATATCTCGGGCATATAAATAGATCAAATACCCAGTTTGATCAAAATCGTTAAAACCGTTTTTAAGTAAATAAAAAAAACACGTAAAAATGATACAAAATTTATTAAGTAAAGTCCCCCCTCCGGTTGATCAATTTTGATGAAATTTTTGCAATCATATCTCGGGCCTATAAATAGATCAAATACCCAGTTTGATCAAAATCGTTAAAACCGTTTTTGAGTAAATAAAAAAATACACGTAAAAATGATACAAAATTTATTAAGTAAAGTCCCCCCTCCGGTTGATCAATTGTGATGAAATGTTGGTTATCACATCTCGGGCCTATAAATAGATCAAATACCCAGTTTGATCAAAATTGTTAAAACCGTTTTTGAGTAAATAAAAAAATACACGTAAAAATGATACAAAATTTATTAAGTAAAGTCCCCCCTCCGGTTGATCAATTTTGATGAAATTTTTACAGTCATATCTCAGACATATAAATAGATCAAATACTCAGTTTAATCAAAATTGTTGGAGCCGTTTTTGAGAAAATCTAAAAAAACGTAAAAAGTTATTAAATGAGTACCCCCTCCCTTTGAGCAATTTTGATGAAATTTTTGCTGTCACATCGCGGGCATATACATACACTAAATACCCAATTTCAGTTTTGTGCGGCCTATATTTTTTGAGCTAGTCTGTTCACACACACACAGATCATTTCGCGGGACTTGGTTAATTGGACTCAGGGGACCCCAAAACGTGTATTTCCGTTGAAAACCGGAAGTCGAAATTTTTCACGATCGCAATACTTCCACTTACTATATATTTCATATATATAGGTAAGTGAAAGTAAAAATGCCTCGGCCCCATACAATCATCATCTTTTCCACTCATTTTTTATCCCACTCGATAACTGATCAATTATCACTTGGCAAGTTATCCCCGCCAGTTGAGCCTAACATTTAATTGAAACTTTTACATGGTAAGTTTCTACCAATGTCATTTTGTAATCCGTCATAACAAATTGTAAACAATTCCTATCCGCTTATAACGGATTTTATCATTTAAAATTAATAAAAATCTGGTGCGTGCCCGCAACACACAACTTTCACTTACCAACTTACTTAGATTAGAAATTGACGTGCTTTGCTAAATATCATTTCCCAAAGTCACACATTTTTCTACATCCATATCTTATTTTTGTTAATCGTTAAAGTCGTTTTCTGAGTAAATAAAAAAACCCGTGAAAATGATACAAAATTTATTAAGTAAAGTCCCCCCTTCGGTTGATCAATTTTGATGAAATGTTGGCTATCACATATTTGGCATATACCTACATCTAATACCCAGTTTGATCAAAATCTATAAAGCCGTTTTTGAGTAAATAAAAAAAACACGTGAAAATGATACAACATTTATTGAGTAAAGTCCCCTCTCCGGTTTATCAATTTTGATGAAATTTTAACAGTCATATCTCGGGCATATGCACACATCAAATACCCAGTTTGATCAAAATCGTTAAAGCCAATTTAGAGTAAATAAAAAAAACACGTGAAAATGATACAAAATTTATTAAGTAAAGTCCCCCCTCCAGTTAATTAATTTTGATGAAATTTTTACAGTCATTTCTAGGGCATATGAATACATCAAATACTCAGTTTAATCAAAATCGTTAGAGCCGTTTTTGAGAAAATCGAAAAAAAACCTAAAAAGTTATTAAGTAAAGTACCCCCTCCCTTTAAGTAATAATGATGAAATTTTTGCTGTCACATCGCGGACATATACCTACACTAAATACCCAATTTCAGGATCGCACGGTTTATAGTTTTTGAGCTAGTCTGTTCACACACACACACACACACACACACACACACACACACACACACACACACACAGACCATTTCGCGGGACTTGGTTATTTCGACTCAGGGGGTCCCAAAACGTGTATTTCCGTTGAAAACCGGAAGTCGAAAATTTTCACGATCGCAATACTTCCACTTACTATATATTACATATATATAGGTAAGTGAAAGTAAAAATCTGGTGCGTGCGCGCAACTCACAACTTTCACTTACCAACTTACTTAGATTAGAAATTGACGTGTTTTGCTAATTATCATTTCCCAAAGTCACACATTTTTCTACATTCATATCTTATTTTTGTTAATCGTTAAAGCCGTTTTTGAGTAAATAAAAAAACCCGTGAAAATGATACAAAATTTATTAAGTAAAGTCCCCCCTCCCGTAGATCAATTTTGATGAAATTTTTATTGTCATATCTCGGGCATATAAATACATCAAATACCAAGTTTGATCAAAATCGTTAAAACCTTTTTTGAGTAAATAAAAAAAACATGTGAAAATGGTACAAAATTTATTAAGTAAAGTCCCCCCTCCCGTAGATCAATTTTGATGAAATTTTTATTGTCATATCTCGGGCATATAAATACATCAAATACCAAGTTTGATCAAAATCGTTAAAACCTTTTTTGAGTAAATAAAAAAAACATGTGAAAATGGTACAAAATTTATTAAGTAAAGTCCCCCCTCCGGTTAATCAATTTTGATGAAATTTTTACAGTCATATCTCGGGCATATTATTACATCAAATACTCAGTTTAATCAAAATCGTTAAAGCCGTTTTTGAGTAAATAAAAAAAACACGTGAAAATGATACAAAATTTATTAAGTAAAGTCCCCCCTCCGGTTAATCACTTTTGATGAAATTAATACAGTCATATTTCGTGCATATATATCGATCAAATACTCAGTTTAATCAAAATCGTTAGAGCCGTTTTTGAGAAAATCGAAAAAAACGTAAAAAGTTATTAAATAAAGTACCCCCTCCCTTTGAGCAATTTTGGTGAAATTTTTGCTGTCACATCGCGGGCATATACCTACACTAAATACCCAATTTCAGGTTCCCACGGTTTATAGTTTTTGAGCTAGTCTGTTCACATACACACACACACTCACACACACACAGACACACACACAGACCATTTCGCGGGACTTGGTTATTTCGACTCAGGGGGTCCCAAAACGTGTATTTCCGTTGAAAACCGGAAGTCGAAAATTTTCACGATCGCAATACTTCCACTTACTATATATTTCATATATAGGTAAGTGAAAGTAAAAAGGAGCAGCAAGATCTCTTAGACAAAAAATCTGGTGCGTGCGCGCAACACACAACTTTCACTTACCAACTTACTTAGATTAGAAATTGACGTGTTTTGCTAATTATCATTTCCCAAAGTCACACATTTTTCTACATTCATATCTTATTTTTGTTAATCGTTAAAGCCGTTTTTGAGTAAATAAAAAAACCCGTGAAAATGATACAAAATTTATTAAGTAAAGTCCCCCCTCCCGTAGATCAATTTTGATGAAATTTTTATTGTCATATCTCGGGCATATAAATACATTAAATACCAAGTTTGATCAAAATCGTTAAAACCTTTTTTGAGTAAATAAAAAAAACATGTGAAAATGGTACAAAATTTATTAAGTAAAGTCCCCCCTCCCGTAGATCAATTTTGATGAAATTTTTATTGTCATATCTCGGGCATATAAATACATCAAATACCAAGTTTGATCAAAATCGTTAAAACCTTTTTTGAGTAAATAAAAAAAACATGTGAAAATGGTACAAAATTTATTAAGTAAAGTCCCCCCTCCGGTTAATCAATTTTGATGAAATTTTTACAGTCATATCTCGGGCATATTATTACATCAAATACTCAGTTTAATCAAAATCGTTAAAGCCGTTTTTGAGTAAATAAAAAAAACACGTGAAAATGATACAAAATTTATTAAGTAAAGTCCCCCCTCCGGTTAATCACTTTTGATGAAATTAATACAGTCATATTTCGGGCATATATATCGATCAAATACTCAGTTTAATCAAAATCGTTAGAGCCGTTTTTGAGAAAATCGAAAAAAACGTAAAAAGTTATTAAATAAAGTACCCCCTCCCTTTGAGCAATTTTGGTGAAATTTTTGCTGTCACATCGCGGGCATATACCTACACTAAATACCCAATTTCAGGTTCCCACGGTTTATAGTTTTTGAGCTAGTCTGTTCACATACACACACACACTCACACACACACAGACACACACACAGACCATTTCGCGGGACTTGGTTATTTCGACTCAGGGGGTCCCAAAACGTGTATTTCCGTTGAAAACCGGAAGTCGAAAATTTTCACGATCGCAATACTTCCACTTACTATATATTTCATATATAGGTAAGTGAGGGCCGGGGATAGCCGAGCGTGTTGGAGCGCGGCCCGCTTTAACACGCTCGAGCCGAACGGTGGCGGTTCGAATCCGCCCTGGGATGGTTGACTTTTATTTCGTGGAGGCCCCACGGAATAAAATCTCGACCTACCCACCATGGTTAGAATAGGTTGGTTACACCTGTAGAGTAACCCCCCGTATGCCACACATGGCCAGGAAGGGGTACTGAACAAAAAAAAAAAAAAAAAAAAAAAAAAATATAGGTAAGTGAAAGTAAAAAGGAGCAGCAAGATCTCTTAGACAAAAAATCTGGTGCGTGCGCGCAACACACAACTTTCACTTACCAACTTACTTAGATTAGAAATTGACGTGTTTTGCTAATTATCATTTCCCAAAGTCACACATTTTTCTACATTCATATCTTATTTTTGTTAATCGTTAAAGCCGTTTTTGAGTAAATAAAAAAACCCGTGAAAATGATACAAAATTTATTAAGTAAAGTCCCCCCTCCCGTAGATCAATTTTGATGAAATTTTTACAGTCATATCTCGAGCATATAAATACATCAAATACCAAGTTTGATCAAAATCGTTAAAACCGTTTTTGAGTAAATAAAAAAAACATGTGAAAATGGTACAAAATTTATTAAGTAAAGTCCCCCCTCCGGTTAATCAATTTTGATGAAATTTTTACAGTCATATTTCGCGCATATAAATCGATCAAATACTCAGTTTAATCAAAATCGTTAGAGCCGTTTTTGAGAAAATCGAAAAAAACGTAAAAAGTTATTAAATAAAGTACCCCCTCCCTTTGAGCAATTTTGATGAAATTTTTGCTGTCACATCGCGGGCATATACCTACAATAAATACCCAATTTCAGGTTCCCACGGTTTATAGTTTTTGAGCTAGTCTGTTCACATACACACACACACACACACACAGACACACACACAGACCATTTCGCGGGACTTGGTTATTTCGACTCAGGGGGTCCCAAAACGTGTATTTCCGTTGAAAACCGGAAGTCGAAAATTTTCACGATCGCAATACTTCCACTTACTATATATTTCATATATAGGTAAGTGAAAGTAAAAAATCTGGTGCGTGCGCGCAACACACAACTTTCACTTACCAACTTACTTAGGTTAGAAATTGACGTGTTTTGCTAAATATCATTTCCCAAAGGCACACATTTTTCTACATTCATATCTTATTACTTTCACTTACCTATATATGAAATATATAGTAAGTGGAAGTATTGCGATCGTGAAAATTTTTGACTTCCGGTTTTCAACGAAAATACACGTTTTGGGATCCCCTGAGTCAAAATAACCAAGTCCCGCGAAATGGTCTGTGTGTGTGTCTGTGTGTGTGTGTGTGAACAGACTAGCTCAAAAACTATAAACCGTGCGAACCTGAAATTGGGTATTTAGAGTATGTATAAGCCCGCGATGTGACAGCAAAAATTTCATCAAATTTGCTCAAAGGGAGGGGGTACTTTATTTAATAACTTTTTAAGTTTTTTTCGATTTTCTCAAAAACGGCTCTAACGATTTTGATTAAACTGAGTATTTGATCTATTTATATGCCTGAAATATGACTGTAAAAATTCATCAAAATTGATCAACCGGAGGGGGGACTTTACTTAATAAATTTTGTATCATTTTCACATGTTTTTTTTATTTACTCAAAAACAGTTTTAACGATTTTGATCAAACTTGGTATTTGATGTATTTATATGCCAGAGATGTGATAACCAACATTTCATCACAATTGATCAACCGGAGGGGGACTTTACTTAATAAATTTTGTAACATTTTCACGGGGTTTTTTTATTTACTTAAAAACGGCTTTAACGATTAACAAAAATAAGATATGAATGTAGAAAAATGTGTGAGTTTAGGAAATGATATTTAGCAAAACACGTCAATTTCTAATCTAAGTAAGTTGGTAAGTGAAAGTTGTGTGTTGCGCGCAGGCACCAGATTTTTTTTGTTAATCGTTCAAGCCGTTTTTGAGTAAATAAAAAAAAACCGCGAAAATGATACAAAATTTATTAAGTAAAGTTCCCCCTCCCGTAGATCAATTTGATGAAATTTTTACAGTCATATCTCGAGCATATAAATACATCAAATACCAAGTTTGATCAAAATCGTTAAAACCGTTTTTGAGTAAATAAAAAAAACATGTGAAAATGGTACAAAATTTATTAAGTAAAGTCCCCCCTCCGGTTAATCAATTTTGATGAAATTTTTACAGTCATATTTCGCGCATATAAATCGATCAAATACTCAGTTTAATCAAAATCGTTAGAGCCGTTTTTGAGAAAATCGAAAAAAACGTAAAAAGTTATTAAATAAAGTACCCCCTCCCTTTGAGCAATTTTGATGAAATTTTTGCTGTCACATCGCGGGCATATACCTACAATAAATACCCAATTTCAGGTTCCCACGGTTTATAGTTTTTGAGCTAGTCTGTTCACATACACACACACACACACACACACACACACACACACACACACACACACACAGACACACACACAGACCATTTCGCGGGACTTGGTTATTTCGACTCAGGGGGTCCCAAAACGTGTATTTCCGTTGAAAACCGGAAGTCGAAAATTTTCACGATCGCAATACTTCCACTTACTATATATTTCATATATAGGTAAGTGAAAGTAAAAAAGCAATGTTTACTTGCGATAACGAGCTTTATAGGTTAGTTTATCAGAAGAGTTTTGATATAAATACATCGTCATGACATGACATTACAGCACGTGTGTTCAGACAAAAGCTGAAGTCTTTAATGAGTTTCATTACTAAATTACATGTATTCGGCGTTCACACGCTGCTGGCTGTATTCGGTTAAGTGGCAAAAGGGAGGATTACCTCATGCACATATTTTGGTTTGGTTAATCGACAAAATCTGTCCTCAAGAAATCGATAATATAATTTCTGCGGAAATTCCAGATTTGTCTACTGACCGATTGCTGTTAAATATTGTTACAGCAAACATGATTTATGGCCCATGAAGCTGCTTGGCGTATCTTTGGTTTTCCTATTCATGATCGGGATCCAGCATTTGTTCATTTAGCCGTCCATCTTGAAAACGTTCTGCGTGAATTTTTCACAAACGAGACAGCGATTGATCAGAGACAATTATTGTTTTTTGTTTTGTTATTTTTATATCCCCTCATGTTCAAAGCGCTCCTTGCCTCTTTCACTCATACACCACATCCTTACACAATTACAATAAGTTAGTGATTTTTTTTCTACACTAGAATTTCCCTAGAAATAATTTATATGGCAAAACAACGTTTTTCAGGTCAGCTAGTATATTTATATAAAATTAAAGTTGTATATTAGCATGTATATATTTAGTTCATAAGTGATTATAAATAACCAAATGTAATTAAGTTCATAATTTTCATTACAATATATCAAGACTTCTATAATTACTACACTACAGGGTGTGTAAGGTTTTAAATTGTCACACATTCATCCTTAAGAGAACAAAAGTATATTACAGTTTTTTAGTAATGGAATGTATGACTAAGTATGTGATGCTCTTAATAGTTAAAGCAGTTTTTAAAGCAGAAAAAAAAGTTAGATTAACTTGACCTTTTATTGTATAATTAATACAATAATTAATACTTTTACTTTTTTAAACTTTTGTACTAAAAGAACTTTAAACAGTGAAAATTTAACTGGTCTACTTAAACAGTAATAGCTGTCATTTTTTAAAAATGTTTCAAAGAACAAAATTTAAAAAATTATATACATGTATGTATGTGTATTTTGTCAAAGGCCTTCGAGAAATCAATAAAGAGTGCAAAAACCTTTCTTTTTTTGAGTCTAATTTGTATATGGACCAGGGAGACAAGAGAGAATATTCCATCTATACAACCTCTACCTCGTCTAAATCCATTTTGGTTCTCTCTTAATATATTGTTAAATTCTATCCAGTCACTAAGTCTATTATTAAGAATTTGCGTGAAAATCTTAGTGATACAGTTAACTAGTGCGATACCTCTATAGTTTTCGTGCTTCGTAGGGTCACCTTTTTTATGAATTAAGAAAAGTTTAATATTAGACCAACAGGTAGGGGTAAATTCCTTTTCGAGTATTTTATTGAAAAAATTTAAATAACAATTTAATACAATCTAACAATCTAATACATATTATATACATGTATATATATATATATATATATATATATATATATATATATATATATATATATATATAGTAGTACATAACTTGTACAAGGCATAGGGAATTATAATTATTACAAAACTTTACACGCATCAGTACTATATATATATATATATATATATATATGTATATATATATATATATATATATATACATATAATGTTCTTATGCTTCAATAAATAACTTTGAGCCGTATTTGTCCCTAAAAGGTAAATTTATTAAATATTAATCACAAAACATTTAACATTAAACATAAAACAAAACATTTAACATTAATTACAATACAAAATATTAAACATTAATTACAAAACAAACATGTAGAATTACAAATAGAATATTACCTAAAAGGTAAATCGGTTTTTAAAGTTTGTTCATTATCTTCAATCACAAAACTACAATCTGAATCAGCTATAAAAAACAAATGCAATCAAACATATGTTCATAATTAATAGGAGCATAAACAAGGCTTTCTAAATAAAATTGAATATTCACTTTTACATCTCCCCCCCTCGAAAGGGTAAAAGTTTGCTACTATGAACGAAATCAGCTTGTGAACGCCTTCATCCATAATTAATTTCATAAATTTTTGAAGATACCCTCCGTCTGATTTTAAATGGTCCTGAAGGTAAAGGATCCAATTTTTTTAGGTTTAATCGGTTACCTGTTTCTAGATACACCAAATCACCAACTTGGAAATCATGGTCTTTCTTGTTCTTGTCTGATCTTGTTTTATTTTTGAAATTCTTGGATTTCATTCCAGGGTATTGGTCTGCGAGAAGGATTTTCACTCAATGTCTTTCGAAAATTGGATGTAAGAATTCAATCAGATCTTGCGTTGTCTGACCTCTAGAAGCGTAGGTATATGCAAATCGAGTGAAGTGATCCACCAAAAGGTGCAGATAACGTTTAGGTGATCTATTTCCTGCAAAGCCTCCAATTGTATCCAGACATAATCTCATAAGGCTCTGAAAACATAAGGAAAACAATCATTAATTACCCCTGCATCTCTGAATTCTCTGTCAGATTTAGAAGCAGATAGACATCAAGCTTTTCAAAATTCAAGAGCCCACCATTTGTTCAATAAAACAAGATCAGACAAGAACAAGAAAGACCATGATTTTCAAGTTGGTGATTTGGTGTATCTAGAAACAGGTAACCGATTAAACCTAAAAAAATTGGATCCTTTCACTTTTACATATATATATATATATATATATATATATATATATATATATATATATATATATATATATATATATATATATATAGTACTGATGCCTGTAAAGTTTTGTAATAATTATAATCCCCTATGCCTTGTATAAATTATATAAAGAATAGCAAACAAAAAGAAGTTACACATAACACTAAAAGATATTTCTTATAAAGTCGTTAAATGATCCTTACACTTTTAAAAACACATTGAATTCTACTATAACTAAGTTGGTAAGTGAAAGTGGTATGTTACATGGATCATACCAGATTTTTTAATGTTTCAGTATCAAGATCTTATAATATTAACTTTTCTCTTTTCTAAAATTAAAATATTATAATTTACTTTTTTCTATAGTATTTTTACTAGATTATTTCTTATCCCACTCAAAATTCTGATCTGTATTAATGCCTTTATTGGTGATTTTTTCATTGTTGTTGTTTCAGGCTTCCATGGTCTGAATCCATTATATGCATTTCTTCTTCGGGGTTTGATCATGTAACAGGTTTTTCCACTGCCAAGCTTTCACCCATCTTGCTGTGGGCTTCTTCAGGGCCAATGCAAGAATAAGCTCATTCTTGTATTGGCCCTGAAGAAGCCCACAGCAAGATTGGTGAAAGCTTGGCAGTGGAAAAACCTGTTATATGATCAAACCCCGAAGAAGAAATGCATATAATTTTTCATTGTTGTTTAACTATGCTGTGGGTTATTATTCTATTGATTTTAATAATTAATCTTTCCACAGTGCTGCTAATTCGTGCCCAGCCAGTCCCAGATCAGGAAGTCACTCAAGACATAATGTAAGTGCTGATCTTCAAATGGCAGCAGCATATGCTGCTGTTGTAGCTGGTCCGAACCCTGTTGTTAATACAGTCACTGTTTCCACTTCACACGATGATAGGTTAGTTATTTCTCCTTTGATTTAAGCTTTATGGTTATTAGGTTGAAACAGCTTAGTAATAAATTACATTTAATTGATTAGGGTAGTGTGAATAGTTCATGGAAAATGGTTCTTTCTGGTCAGAATTATAATGAGCAGTTAGGCATGATGAATGTTATTAATTGATGTTTATTTATTATTAAACATTGCTGCTTAAATAATTGTGTTTGGAGTATTAATCTGAGCATTTAAATTTTATAAGTTGTTATGTATTGAAACATTCAATATATACATCTTCTATATATGTTTATATTATTATTAGGAAGAATAATAAATAATAATCAATAGGTAATTGGTGAATCTCCTCTCTTCCTTTATAGCATGTTTATTTTAAAAAAAGTGCAATCTTATGACCTATGACCTTATAACCAATATTTAGGAGTTTCTCCTATCTTCAGGGTTTTATATTTAGATTATACTCTCTTATTTATGATTACCAATCTTTAAAAGTATTTTTTTCTTAAAAGCGAGTATGTGTTTTTGGTTTCATCTTGACATTTGTTAATTTTTTATTTCTCAATCTGTAAAGTCACTTTTGACTTGCATGCTTTAGTGTAATATGACTGTGATAAACTACTATTACAATTTTTAATTTTTCTATTTGACAAGTGCAGGTAGCCTAATTGATTATAAAGAATTTTATGGTCATAGGTGTTTTTACCTTGATAATGGCTTGATTTGCCAAAATGTCGGAGCAATAATGTAATGTAAGTAAGGTTGTTCAATAAAGGATTAAATAAGCGCTTAACTAAAATCTGTTTTGGCCTCAAATAAATAAAAAGTTATCAACCTAAATGTAGTATCTAGTAGTAGTAGTAGTATCTAGTAGTATCAAACTAAATAATAGTTATCAAAGTGAATAATCATTACTTTAAACATTTAATATTTAATGATTAGACAAACAACAAAGTGATTTTATATTTCTGGAACACCAATATTGAAAGTAAAAACTGTAAAGTCAGTAATAAATAATTAATTTTGTGGGACTTGGACGGCCCCTAGACTTTGGCCTGCCCCTTGGTGCCCGGTGCTGCCGCTTGCTGGGCACTCTGTCTCTCTCAGGTCAGTGGGACCCCTCAGAATTAGGACTCGAATAATTAGATTTCGGGCATTGATGTTGTATGCCCTCTCAAATCAGACAAATACATAATTAATTTACTAATATTTGGTGTAATTACATAATATTCATTGGCATAACCTTTAGCTGCAATGACTACTCCATAACGGAAGTATATTAATTCCATGAGGAATGATATTTTTTATTTTTGATATTATGCTGCCTGGTATTTTTTCCATTCTCCCTTGATAGCCTTGAATAAATCCATCTTATTGGTATATTTAAGCTGTGTAGTTTGTTGCTTAAGGTATTTCCATCAATTTTCAGTAAGGTTGCGAGTATAATTTTATAATATTACAGTTTTAATTTTTGAGTTTAACCATCATTTAATCAAGTTTAAAGATTGTTATATCATTTTTTTTTTAAGTATGAAAGAAATTGACTTTTTGCTAACAGGAAGGCTAACTCTTAATGTCCCAAACAAAATATTTTGGAGCTACACTGAGTCAGTATTGTCACAACTACAAGTGACGCGAATCACAAACAATGTGTTCTTGCTCTTGCATAGTTTTAATTTATTTTTTCGGTTTTTGGTGGATAAAATGTATACATCTGATTCTATAATATAACTTATTGAAGATTTACTTATCATCATTGTGGGCACTAAAACCTAATACAGGTCTTTGTTACATCAAGATGTTGCCTGCAGTCATCTAAGTTTCTGCTAAGCCTTGGGTGTTTAGGAGCTTCAGTGCTTTGACCTCATCTGCTCATCTATGTCTTGGGTCTTGGCCCTCCTCTCCTTTTTTTTCCATTCACATAACTGAAAGGCAACCGATTGATATGGGAGTCACCATGCCTGGCCATGTGTGGCATACAGTGGGGGGGGGGGTATTCTAGAGGTGTAACCAAACTATTCTAACCATGGTTGGTAGGTCGAGATTTATTCCGTAGGGCCTCCACGAAATAAAAGTCAATCATCCCAGAGCGGATAAATAAAGCGGGTTGCGCTCAAATATGCTTGGCTATCCCAGCCCGTGAAGGCGATGAACTGGTGATGTGTGGTAAAACATAACAGCGTTCTCTTGTTTTTCATGTAGGGTCCTCAGCGGAAAGATTTGATCAGTGGTAGATCTCCCTCTCATAAAATCACATTTGTAGTTTCCTACCCCTCTCTCTGCAGGTGGAAGTAGCCTCTGATAGATGATGAAAGAAAGGACTATATAAGTGCAGTTCAGGAGCATATACCATGGTAATTAGCGATCTCCTTTTTTGTGGAGAGGGACGATGACGCCGGTGTACCATTTTCCTGGCATGGTCTTGGGAATTGCATGGCAATGCAATGCAGAAGTTCCCAGATAATCTTAATCAGTTCATTCCCATCAGCCTTTAGAAGTTCTGCTTCTATGCTGTAACATCCTATTGCTCTTTTTCTTCATCTGGTGGTTTGGTCAACAAGAAACCCCCATTGCACAGAACAGAAACTGATTAATGAATAAAATTTACTTTAATCACTATTTTCTTGACAATTTATTTAAATAAGCAGAATATCGTATCAGTCAGTTTCTGAAAAATATTCAAGTGCTCCTTTATCGATGCCCATTTATGATGTATAGTCAAAAAATGGTTTTAAACTTCATTGCTCAGAAGTGTACATAAATCATTTGGGCCAGGGCCCTATTTATTTCTGAAAACACCTTAAGAAAAAATTATACATAAAAATCCAAACTAATCCAATGGAGTCCCATGAGTAAATGGAGCCAATATCATTCTTGGCCCACCACTAAGTACAGAAAGTAGTTTTGTCAGTACTTCGACGAAACTACTTTCCTATTGTGTAAAAACTATTGTCACTGTAGAAAAAAAGTTTTATATATCCCTTTCTGATGGCATATCATTTAAAAAAAAAAAAAAGGAGAGGTTGGTAAGTGGACTTTTTGTGATGAGTGCATCCTCACATTTTTTTTTTTCATCGTTGTTTTTTTGTATTGAATCATATTTCGCCATTTAAAATTAAAATCAACGAGCTTAAACTTTTTAGAAAATACCCCTTTCCCTGGTTTGAAATTATCATTCTAAGCTATGATGATTTGATAGTGATTGAAATCTATCATCATATCTGTGTGACCTAAACTTCTGTGTCTATTTATAAGGCTAGTTTTTCCTTAAAATTTTGTTTACCGCTTATTATTTTTAAGACTATTAATATTTTTTTTCTTATTAAAACATTTTTTTTTTTTTTTCAGAGACATGCTGGATATTACTGAAAGCAATTCGGAAAGTAAACTCTTTCGTGCTAGTAATGGTTGTCAACAACCCGACTCCTATACTTCACCGAAAGTAATTATGACTCTATTTTTTCCCATTTTATGTTTGCATTTGACTTATATTGGTTTTTCCAATATCTTTAATTTTTCAGTGTGCTCAAAAAATAGTCCTTAAAATCTGTTTCAGTTACTTTTTGGTCATATTATTCAGTTATACTTTTTTTTTATTATTTTTTTTTTCTGTTGGTTTAAATTTTTTCTGTGTGTATTGTGGCAACTAATCATCATTTCCCTATTATTTAAGATATTTATTGTTTCCCTTCTCCCTCCATCACCACCCAATAATTATTGTTGTTTTATTTGGCTCTACCCTCTAAGTCAGGCAGCATGAGGCTGTTAAAATATGTCATTGTAGCTTGGTTTTGACGGCTGAAGCATCTGATGGATTCTTTGCTATCTTAGGTCCAGAATCATAGACACCCCGCCCCGCTCTTATGCTCATCTGCCTTCTGCTATCGACAGCATGGGTCAAGATCTGAAAATGCCTGCTTACAGAAATGATCAATTGTTGATAAGAAATTCATCCACAGTGAGCTCCATTCCTCATGATATTTACAAAAATTATGCATTAAAAGTGCACTGATTTTACCTAAACTTTCTGTATTCGTCTTTTTTAAAGGTTGATATCACAGGTCTGAAAAAAAAAAATGTTCAGCTGCATAATATATTTTTATTAAACTATATGTTTAAAAGTGCGCTGATTTTGAAACTGGTTTGCAGTGACAAAATCAAATAAAAATGCATGGTTTTTCGAGTTATAAGCAAAAATCTCGCCCGTTTTAGGGAACAAAAACACACAAATTGAAATAGAATAGAATAGAAACAGAACTTTATTCTGGGACTAACTTCCTTAAGAATAATAAATATGCACATGTATAAAAGAGTAAATAAACAAATATCTGTACATCGAATTTTAAAGCTTGAAAATATAACATATTTCCATTTTATATCAATTAAAAATAAGTTAAACAAAATAATTTTTCCAAAATATATTAAGAGGAAAAAAAAATAAATAAAAGAGAGTGAAAGAGAAAAGTAAAGACATTGTAGTTGATGAAGACTGAGATTTGACCATACTTCTAATCTGGATTTAAACCTTGAGTATAACATTTAAGCTTTAGCAGCATCTGCTAAGGAAGCAAGAAGATGTTGAAAAAGGTGGTTTTTGAATGTGGACTGAGAAGGAGCATGGTGGATAGTAGATGGGAGGGAATTCTAGAGGTTGGAGTCTGTTTGAAGGTTACACCAAGGTTAGTGCCAATTAGAATTTCTAAAAATCCTTGTTTATAGATGTTTTACGTCTAATTAAGCAGAATTTATTTTAATTAATATTGAATTTGTAGCTACAAGATTTGATTAACATATAAATAATTTTGTATAATTACTTTCGGACTGTTAATAATTTCCTATCCGAATATTAAAATAAACAGGATGAGTAACTCAGTTTTCTATTTACCAGGTATCCGGTGTGAGTACTAATCTAACCTGGAAAAGATGTGCCCTCCCATTTTGCCTGTGATATCATCCTCATATTGATGATTTGGAAGGTTGATATATTGCAGAATATTGTACTTAGTAGCAACATAAAGAGAAGCAATGAAGGTGGCCAAGATTTATAGAGAGGAGCGTGAGCGAATGGTCAGAAGATAATCTTAACTGAGCTAAAATGTTTAGGAAAGATTTACGAGGGTGCTGATTTATACAGGAAAAAAAAAACAATATAATACTTTATAATTTTCATGAGCCGGACGATTTCCTCAGTAAGTGGAAAAGTTAGTGCAATTTTCTACCAAACAAATTGAAATTCTTTTGAAGAAAGAAAAAAAAATGAAATTGATTTCATAAGATGTCTTGGACGTAGAAGAAAAGACTTACCCATACCCGTATTAGTCTGTTTTATAAATGTATGGACGAAATATGAATTTTAAAAATCCAACCATAAGCTAAAAGTGCACGCATTAAATTTTGCAGATGATCTCCTGCTTAAAATGCGAAAGCAGAGAAATGAGTTGCCCTATCTTAAAATAGCGGGAGGAAGAAATTTTCGTTTCCAGCTTACTATGAGACCGGCTCATGCTTAACGGGAAACACTAAAGCTTAAAACAGTTAGTGAGGTCGGGAATCTTACACCATGATATTTAGGTGGAAGATAATAATTATAATTTAGTTAGACTATAGGCCTTATAACCACCTTTATTATTATTTCCCTCATTGAAAAACGGCTAAAATCTCCACTATCTTGGAGTGGGCCAGATTTATGTGACAAATGTGCGGAGCAAACTCTACACCTCCTCTAGGAATACAGATTTACGTATGTAAACGACAAGTAATGACAACAGTATTTCGCAATAGTCATTGTGGAAAAGTTTTATGTGTTTCCTCTATTGGCCATTAAAAGAAAAAATGTCCATTTGTGTTGCAAGTGAGGAGTGAGGAGGGTGTTGAAAGTTGTATGATACTCGCATACATGGTACTCGCACTGCAATAGATTTTCCACTTTTCTGTGTTTATTCATAAAATTTAAAAGGTAACTATTAATATAATTATAATATAAAGGTCCAGGTGGATTGACATTTTATTTCGTGGTTCATTTGGTGAATCCACGGAATGAATCTTGACCTTCCCACCTTGGATAGAATTGTTTGATTACACATGTAATGTGGTTATATGGCCAAGAAGGGGTGTGAAATAAAAAAAATTATTAAATAAATAAAAAACGACTTTGAAAACCTAGTAACAGAAAAAATGCTTATAAGTGCATTACCTGAATAAAAAAAACAAAAACACTTCTACATTTTTTTGGAAACAAACCTCCAGTGTTTTATAAATTATCTCGTGCCACTTAAAAGTAGGAAATAAAAAACAATTTAAAAATAAAAAATAAACAAGCTTCAAAAACTTGGAACCGTTAAAAAAAAATGCACTAAAACGTATGATTTTTTTTTAAACACCAATATGCACCTAAAATACACCAACATCTGAGATGGTAGTGATGCTAAATTTAGCACCACTACAGATGAAGTTGGATGCCCAAGCCCTGAAATGTTCTTATAGGATTGTGAAGTAAAACAATTCCTCCATAGTGAATACTCTGTGAGGACACTGGGATATATTCAGAAAAATCAAAAAAGTTTGGGTGCTTTCTATGTACTCTGTTTTTATAAACACACAGAAAAATTGAAAATGGGATAAAAAGCGAAAAAAAAAAAAAAAAAAAAAAAAAGGCAATAAACAAAATTATTTTATTTTGATTTATACGAATACACACCAAAACGGTACGATATACGGTACAACACAATTGTTTTGGGCTAAAAATTGAAAAATTTTATGATAATCCTTAATTTCCTCAACATGCTTTTGCCCCACCTACTAATTTGCAAGTTTACCGTTGTTTTGTACTTATTTTTGGTCTTATCTTAGAGCCATCTGTGCGGGCCTTATCTAAGCACGGAGAGTCTTTTATGATGGTCCACCTTTCTTTGAATGTTATTGATAAAAGCACTGACTGTTCAAAAGGCAACTAAAAGAACATGAAGTCCCTTTGATTTTCGATATCAATGGGTACCTGAGCCCTGTCACCTTTTGGGAAAAGTTTTTGATTTAACGCTTTGGCTTCACAAGATTGGTTGGGACGAAGAACTTCCAGAAGACACCAGAAATCATTGGAGACCCTTCTTAGAGAAGTTACCATACCTACAAGAAGTTCATCTTCCCCGTTATATTTGGAACCAAGAGGTATTTTCTGCCCATTTAATAGCCTTTGGAGATGCTTCTGAAAGGATATGGATGCATAGTGTACCTTAGAACAGAAACCACACATGGTGAAGTCCATTCCACGTAATCAGGTCCAAGAGTAAGGTTGCTTCTCTCAAAAGTATAAGTATTAATCATCTCAAGCTGAATGCAGCCTTGTTAGTGGCCAAAGTTATTGATTCTTTAGCCAACGTTAGACAGAAACTTAAGATAAAATACATTTTCTGCTTTTCCGACTCAAGAGATGTCCTTTTCTGGCTACAGACGCCTCCACACCAACTTAAAACTTATGTCTCCAATAGGGTCATACAGATTCTGAGTTTTACCCAGCCTAGTTTGTGGAAATAAGAAATGGCTAAATATGCGATATGATAAAAATAAAGAAAACATATAGAGGAGAAAAAAAGAAAAATATTCAGTCAACTCATAAAACTCGTTGAGCCCATGCATGCAGAGTACGCCTTTAATGACAGACAATTGTTTATAATTAAAGCCGTTCTGTTCATTTGAGAAGTGGCAATTAACAAAACGCATCAATTTCTAATCTAAGTAAGTTGGTAAGTGAAAGTTGTGTGTTGCTAGCACGCACCAGATTTTTAGATCTATTCCCCATTCCTTTATTCCATTCTAACAAAACTCTCAGTTAAGGTTTGGTCGCGCTATGGATAACATCATGCTGAAAAAACATAAACGATTGGTTGTGTCGCTCGCAAAAAAAATTAGAAGCGATTCATCGCTTAGACAAGGGTGAGTCTTTAAAAAAAGTAGCTCAGGATTATGGAGAGTGGGAGAACACAGAGAGGAATCAGGAGTGGGGGAGAACACTGTGGGTGACTGGAGGAGGAATAGGAAGCGAATTGAAGATTATATTTATTAATCTGCATCCAAGGAGGCTTCAACTTGTAGGTCTACATTAACGGAGCCATTATCCGAGCTTTTAGAAGAGGCCTTTTTATTATGGTTTTTCCAGGCAAGACATCAAGGATTCCCGGTAAGTGGTCCATTGTTACAAGAAAAAGCATTTCCCTTAATTCAAAATTGAACAATCCTATTGAGAAATTTGAAGCGAGTAAAGGTTGGCTTATTCGGTTCAAAAGCAGACATGGTATTAGAGCTCTCAGTATTTGCGGGGAAAAACATTCAGTGGATACCGAATCTTTATCCAAATTTATTAATGATTTTGAATCATTAATAAAAACTCTAAATCTATGTTCTGACCAAATTTACATCTCAGATGAGACCGGCTTGTGGTACAAAGTCCTGCTTCAAAAAACTCGCAGCGAATACGGAAACAACCGCAATTGGTTTCAAAGGATTTAAAGATAGAGTTATGTCTTGGTTTGTGTGAATGCAAGTGGTGAGGGTAAGTTAAAGTTAGTTTTAATTGGAAAATCGGCCAAACCAAGGGCCCTTAAACATATCAGTATTAATAACCTGCCGGTCATTTATAAAAATCAAAATTCTGCAGAAATATCAAAACTGCAGTGAATGAGTGCAGAAATATTTGAACACTGGTTTAAGCACCAATTTACCACATATCAAACAGTTTCTGGACGAAAAAAAATTGCCTCATTGAGCCCTACTCCTAGTTGATAATGCACCATCACATACTCTGGAGCGTGTCCTATGCCAGGGTGAAATAAAGGCGATGTTTTTCCCTGCAAATGTCACATCATTAATCCAGCCTATGGACCAAGGAGTAATTTCGTCATTTAAATGATATTACAAAAAGAAGCTCCCCCATGAGGAGGGTTTCAATCTGCTGGACAGATCGCTTCTCTATTTAGAAAGCAAAGGCGATTAGCATAATAGGAGGAAGGATTAATTGAAGAGTTAAAGAAAATAACAATTAAGGATGTGATTTATACGGCTGCTCATTCTTGGGATTCTTTAACAAAAAGCTCACTTAATAAAGCCTGGAAAAACGTATGGCCTCGAGTTATCCATGATAGCCAGACAACTGAAGAACCTCTAACAAATCAGGAGTTGTACAATTTGCTAGGAGACCTCAACTCACCGGATATAAGGGACCCCGAAGTTATGTAATGGTTAAATGAAGACATAATAAAAATCGGCAGTCCTTACGGAAGAAAAAATCATTAATGAGGTAATGAAGTCACATTCCGAAGAAGATCTTGATGAAGAAGTGGAAACCATCCCCCCAAAAATAAGCCATGAGGAGGGGTTCAATCTGCTGGACAGATCGCTTCTTTATTTAGAAAGCAGAGGCAATGTGCATCCACATAAACTGATGGTTCTGAGAAAACGGAGGGATACAGCTGCTTCCCTTAGAAGAAGTTCATTTAAACAAACTACAATAAAAGATTTCTTTTTAAAAAGAATAGTTTCATAATTTCTGTTATTATTATTATTGTTATTACGTTTTATTATTATTATTAAATATTTATTAGCTTTTTAAGCATATATGTAGTTTTTATTTATAAACAACCCTACATTTTCAGTTGGTGTGGGTATGGTTCTGATTAACCGAGGTAACCTTGGTCCCCATCGGTTAATCGGAACCCTACTGTATTATGTTTTTCAGCATTCCAGATAAAACAGTTTTTCTTGCCAATAAAATATTGATTAGAGGAGCATATCAGCTGAGTAGAACCACGTGAGGAGTCCGAATAACCAACTAAATGTTGGATCTCTTTCCCTTCTATTTATTGTTTGAGTGATGGTATCATTAATATCAAAATTTTTGGGGCAATTGTCTTCTGGAACTTCCCTCATTATCCCTGACGATGAGATCGTCAAGTTTGTCTTCGGATAATTCTGTATTAGTTTTGTCTTCTGAAGACGAAAGAAACTAATCGTCATTTGGTACATATGAGTCTTCAGAATCCATATAATTTTAATAATTTTCTTTGTTCTTTCAGAAGAAAAAAAGTCGCCATAATAAGAAACGAATACTTGCAAAACATTCGCGTCTATGTCATGACAAATAAGTTTATTTACTCAAAATGTCGGAGTCAAAAGTAGTGTATTCTATGTTATGGAAATTCTTATCTTATACTTATTTCGGTAACCAGTGAACTGAGGAAGCACTAAACACGTGACAAATGTTGATACTAAAAATGTTTCCTTGTTTTATAATTAACTAGATCCCGAGATAAATTAAAATTGGTACTTTGAAACTTGGAATATCTGTTCTTGAGGCTGTCCGTGAGGTGGTCAAATATAGGAATATCAGCCTTACAGGCGGGTGTCTAGATGTACTTAAATGGAATATCTGCCTGGCAAAAGGGGTGTTCTTGGAAAAACAAGCTATTGCTGAGAAATAAAAGCTATAACAATCGCGAAAGTCACCCCTACGGCAAGTCTAGATACCAACTGAGACTCTTGTAAGATGTCTTTCTGTGGTGAATAACAATACCCCCTATCTATGTCAGACAAGCTTTTTTCTTCACTATTAGTCCAGGCATTGATAAGCTGAAGCATTGAGGTGGTAGCTATCGTAAGATCAATCTTACTAGATCCATTTCTAGTCTTTAAAGTAGGTAGACCATCTTTTTCATTTAATATGATTGAAGATTTCTCCGCTAGAAATTCCTCAATTAGGCGACCTCGTTGATTGTGTATGTGTGTTTTTTTGTTTTTTCCTCTCCCTAGTAACCCTAGAAGAGAGAGACTTTATTTACCTCATGCTTCCAATTAATGATTACATGTGTTGTACATGTTTTCACATTAAACTTAAAATAAAAAATAAAAATTCAATATAATATAAATCTCTAGTTCAAGACTACCAGTTGTTTCTCAATTTTTACACTCTTATTTACACAATTAAATATTGACTTACTTAACTTGGTTTTTAATATTTTATTTAAATCATGTTTATTAACAAATAGGGTGTATTCATACTAATGCAAATAAAAGTATTATGTTTATTGCATTTTTTTGCTTTTTAGACCATTTTCTATGTTACTGTGTATTCATAAAAATCAGGTGATTAATTCTTTTTAGTGCATTTTTTTTGTTTAATGGTTCCTAGTTTATGAAGTACGTTTAATTTTTTTTTTTTTTTTTTCATAAAATGTGTTTTAATATGTGGTTAATGATATGTGGTTTAATATTTAGTTTATATCAAGTTAAGTACATAGAAAGCACCCTAACTTTTTTGATTTTCCCGAATATATCCCAGTGTCCTCCCAGAGTATTCACTCAGGAGGAATTGTTTTACTTCACAATCCTATAGGAAGATTGCATTCTTGGGCCTCCAACTTTATCTATAGTGGTGCTAAGTTATAAATCACTTCCATCGCAGCTGTTGGTGTATTTTAGATGCATTGGTTGTTTAATACTGGGGGGCCTGGTACATGCTTTATGACCAGGCACCCTTTTCTTGCAATAATAAATCTTCTTTAAATTTGGTGAAGGGTTTGTTTCTGATATTATTAAATGTTTTTCTTGAGTTAATCTTTTATTGACTGTTCTGTATTCCTGAAGGGGCAATAATTAACGATCATCAATATCTACATTCAGTTTCCTATATTATTATTCCTGTACCCTGTTTGGGATGTCCTTGGGATGGGGCGGGAAACTTGAGTAGCCGTTTACCCTCTTCTCTGGTGGTATGCTGTAATATGGACTTCGGTCTGAAATTTAGTTGCCTCTGAGAACAGCAGTAGGCCCTCTTTTCCCATGGCTGGCTGCAGGCAGAGTTCCATCGTACGCCCGTGGGGACGGCTAAAGTCCACGTTAAGCAGAGGGGGTACCCGTGCATAGGCCCGCTTAGATGTGGACGGAGCGATCTCTAGGGGGGTATACATAAATAGAGACTGGAGCCCCTCAAATAATAACAATTTTGTTGAAAACCATTGATTGGATTTTGTGTAAATCCAACATTGGTGTTTATATAAATTGTTGTTGTTCCCTTAGTTCGTGTTACCTAGAGATGTACTAGTCTCTGTAGTTTTCGGGCTGATTACGGTAAATATTTTGGTGAAAGGTTGTTTTGATATTTTAAAATTTTTTGCTTACTTAACCTCTTTATTAACAATAATGTGTATCTCTGAAGGGGCAACAATTAATGAGTAACAATATCTACGTACGGGTTTCAGGTCTTGAGGGCCCTTGCTCTCCTTATTCGCCCTGCTGAAGCTCTACATATGATGGGCTGGAAACCTGAGCCACGGAAGCCGTGTGCGTCCTCTGGCGGTATGCCGTAATATGGACTTTGGGCTGAGATTGAGTCTCCTCCATGAGCTGGCAATAGGCTGTCTTC
This sequence comes from Aelia acuminata, assembly GCA_911387785.2. Taxonomy (NCBI): domain Eukaryota; kingdom Metazoa; phylum Arthropoda; class Insecta; order Hemiptera; family Pentatomidae; genus Aelia; species Aelia acuminata. The sequence goes on along the minus strand of OU426978.1, from coordinate 82,083,524 downwards.
TCCAGTGGCTGGCTATCGGCAGAGTCCCAGTGGTTTGTGGGGGCGGCTTAAGTCCACGTTAAGAAGAGGGGTTAGCCACGCATGGGCCCGCTTAGGCGTGGACGGGGCGACCCGCAAGGGGGGTATGTATAATATATAGAAGCCAAAACCCGCTAATAATTGCAATTTTTTATTTATATTTAAATATAATAAAAAAAACGATTTATTAGATTTCTGTAAATCCAACACACATATATCCAAAACCTAAATTTGGCTCAGCCAGATTTAAGAGATATACACAAATAAGGTGGGTGGAGCTATGCCAAATTTATAACAAATTAAAAAAAATCTCTACCAGACTCCATCATTTAAATTTACTAATAAATGGTGGAGGCTAATAATCAATAAATAATTCCCAATGCGAGGCTTGCATGAATTAATGTTTAAAGGTCTGATCACACGTGACTGACACCCAGCATGGGTGTTTATCGGATCTGAAATAAATACCAAGGATAGATAGTAACTGGTCACACTTGCCCGACACCTAGGCCAAAGTCCTCATCCACAAGCAATCTGTGTCAGAGGCGAGGCTGCGTTGGGCCCATATAAGAGAGGTTATATTTTGACAGTGACGGTTATAGCTCAAGATAAGTCTTCTCAACCTGAAAATATACTAGTTGATTGAAGAAATTTGATTCAGTATAGGTCCTATAAGACCAGAAAAATCTAAAATATAATGATTAAATAAATAATTAATGTGTAGTGAGCAAATTTAGGGTTTAGTACCATTAATATAATTGATATTTTATGAGACTGTTCATGAAATTAGATGATATTTACATTTCAACATAATACCATTTTGAGTTATAACTTACTGGGGAATTCTCAGTATTATGATAATTTAATGATAATGTGTGTAAAATTATAAGAAAATAATAAAAATGATAATATACAAATTAGGTAGTTTAATTAGATGGGGACACAAACATCTGAAAGAATATAAGTGAATTAATTTTTTTCTTTTGCAAGTAGTACCCTAATGAGAAATACATTCTTACCTAATAAAGATTTTTGATTTCACACAGTTACTCATCGACAAAACAAAATTTTAACATAGAATATAGACTTAATCCAAGTAATGTAATTTCATTACATAATAAAACTGAATCTGCTGCCAATTTTATTAATAAGGATGTTTACTCAACAAAGGTTGAAAATTTATTAACTATACACTTACAATTATTGATATATCACATGATTGATATTGTCATGTGAATATAAAACTTAACACCCTCTCTCAATATTAAGCACTAGCATTCCCCGTCGCAGCTTTGCCTGCGAGCCTTTATAATCAATTCTGTGGTCATTATCTTGGTATTGATTTGATATAATATGTTATATATTGACAACATATGTTATATATTAACAACATAACAGGGATCGGAGCTTCCGGTAGGTGGAATGTTGGAGGGAGAAGCTGCCGGCTCGGTAGAAGAGAGGGAGATGCGCAATGGAGAGAATTCACTAAAACCGCCAAAACAAAAAATTGCTTACTCGTCGTGAACGCATCATTTTTCGGCTTTAAAACATGGTTTTCGATGGCCCATAGGGGCTTTCGAGTTAAACTCGTCGTATCAAGATCTTTAAAATGAGTCCAAATTAGATATTTTTTCTCTAAGTGCAAAAATAGGTGTTCGTTAGAGTTAAAAGACAATTTCGCCATTTAAACCCCTAAGGGGTTACATTTTTGAAATTCCTTTCTTAGTGGTTACCTTCATCACGTTTAAAATCTAAATTCCGAACTTCAAGTTTCTATCATTAGTAGTTTTTGCTCTGCGTTGATTCTGTCAGTCAGGACAAAGCCGTCTATATACTTAGAGATTGTCCATAGCCACCACACTATTTTCCGTTATATTTGGTATTTGCATTTCATCCACTTCTGGAAATTCAATGAGTTCATTTCACCATGATAATCTGCAGTCTTTTTATGCGACTTAAATATAAGAGGCGTTAGGAATAAATCCTCCTTTACCTTCTGCATGCACAATTATAAGTTGTGGGGCCTTCGAAATATATTTGGTTGCGCCCATTTCATCAGGACTTTGTCAGCTGGTATGTAATGTATAAGTTGCATGCAAATAAAGTTTCCTCCAACTAAGCTATGTTTCTTTTCTTATCTCTGTACTCCTGCATTTTTCTGGATATATTATTCTTGCTCCAGCAATTTCAAGCTTTTCTGCTAGAATTTTTTTGTTGCTTTGACACTTTTTCCAAGTTGATTTCAATTTTCTTCAAACATTCTTTACTACAATTCAATTCTCCATCCTTCTGTAAAGTTACATTCAGGGTATTTAAAGTTGGACATTCCTTCTTAGATATATAAAAATGTATTTTTTTCTTATTAAAGATTCTGTAAATGAATCAATATTAATCTTTGTGCTTTTCACTTCTCCTCTATTTGTTGGTGTGGAAAAATTTAATTTTTCATCTGCTTTCATTATTTTCTGACCTTTTTTATTTTAATCACAGTAGGTTTCGGAAACTGCGATATTTCACATATTACAAAAAAAATATTGTAATATAGTCTATATATCTCCTTTTGTTTTTGGTAGTCATGAATACGGAAAACCATTTCTCTAGCTTGCCTTCTGATCACTTTAGTAGATTTTCCCGTCACTTTCTTCTTGGGAGTCTCGTAACTGCATGAAGGTGTTGACATTTTAGCGATTATATCACAAAAAATCAAACTAACAAAAACGATAAAAACACTTATATAAACAAGGAACACTTTGAAATAAAACCAAAGCAAAAACTAACAACAAAGTATGGTATGCTAACTGTTATAAAGCCTTTCTATAGGCCACCAAAACCAGCCGATGCACTCAACTCTAACTTTGTTTCCATCACCTCCCGTCCATTCCAAGCACCAACTCCGGTTCTTGTTCCTTCTCCCTTTAACTCCAATAACTTTTTTTTCTCCCATATTACCCCTGACGACCTGCTCAAATTCATTCCCAAATCCCAAACAAATGATTTCGGACCAGATAACATCCCAGTTAAATTGATTAAAGCTTCTTCTTCTTTTTAAAACTTCCCTAACTTCATCAATTTCAAATTGATTAAATCTTCATTTCATTCTCCCTATCCTTTATCACATCTACAACTTTTACCTGCAAAGTGCCACTTTCCCCAGTACCTGGAAAACTGCTCTTGTATGCCCATTGAAAAAAACTTCCAATCCAGAAACCCTCAATGATTTCCGTCCCATCTTCCTGTTATCCAACCTATACAAACCTTTTGAATGTTTAGTTCAGTCACAACTATCACAATATCTTGAGCAAAGCAACCCTCTGAACCATCTTCAATCTGGTTTCAGGCCTGACCATTCCACTCATTCCGCCCTCATTAAAATTTCCCAAGACATCCTAAGCTATAGACTAAAAGAAACTCACCATCCTTATTCTCCTCGACTTCACCAAAGCTTTTGGACCACAGTATCCTTCTAAGCAAACTTAAAAACTTCCACATGTCTTCTAATGCCCTTCTCAGTTTCCAATCTTTCCTCACCAATCGCTCCCAATATGTTGTAGTCCCCAACAAATCTCCGTCAAAGCCTTTGCCATTGTCTAAAGGCGTACCTCAGGGTTCCCCTTTATCCCCCACCCTTTTTTCTATCTATATCAATGACCTTCCATCCTCCATCCATCACTGTCAATACCATATGTATACCGATGATGTCCAGATTTACCTTTCCTTTGACCCTGATGATCCCTCCGACACCATCCTAAAACTCCAGGAAGACATCGACAGAATATGTGCTTGGGCAAACCGCAATAAACTCACTCTGAACGCCGAGAAGACGAAAGCCATCTTGATTGGATCTCCCTCCCTCCTCAAATCAACTCCTGTTGCTCCAAATCCATTCTTGAACAACTCATATATCTCTTTCTGTTAAAAACCTTGGCGTTATATCTTCTTCCATTCAAAACCTGCCATTCCTCGTCTCCTCCCTTATCTTCCCCTATTGTGACTACGGCTGTTTGGTGTATGACAGACTGTCCGGGGAACTCGAAGCTAAAGTTGGTAAAATGGTACAATACGTTTTATCTTTGGAGATACGCATATAACCTAGTACTATGCCGGGTTGAAGTAGCTCCCCTCCTATCGCCATCAGTATCTACTGGCTTCCTTCTTATACCAGGCCCTCAGAACTCAAAGACCCTCCTATATCCTACAGAGCCTACAATTTAAATCCTCCATCCAATCTCGCCCCACCAGATCCTGTACATCCGATCTCTATCCTCCACCCCGCCGAACTGATACTTATAATAAACTCTTCATAATGCAAGCCATATCCCTCTGGAACTTTATCCCTTCCAATATCCGACATGCTCCATCGACTTCCACTTTGAAAGTGATTTGAAATCCCTTCTCTTCGAGTTCCTATTCAACTCCCAATCAGGTGAGCACTGAAGGAGCGCTCTTTATAAATAATTCGAGTTAATATAGCCACTACCAGATACTATGTTATCTATTTATACAATTTTTTTTATTTTACTCTGCTATCTTCAAATATTTTTTTTCTCGCTTATTGTACCTACAGATTACTTTGGCATGGAGGAATGCACTGTTTCTGTTTCTGTTTTTATTTTATTTTAGTTTTACATTATTCACATGTATATACCTAAATTACCAACTTGATATTGTATCTGTAAATATTTAATATTACATACGGCCACACTGGCTAGATCCCTTTATTATGTATCATTAATTTATTCTAAAGGGACAACAGTCCCAGAATAATAAAATTATTTTTCATTGTTTTTTCAAAATGACTTCACAGTTCACGCAAGCGATTCCCTGATAAATTTCTTGAGATGTTAAGCTATACTACCCCATGCCTCTGAGAAGAAAGCGAATCCAAACAGCTTAGCTTCATATCTCGAGTTGATTTCAGATAGTGAACCACTCTTTTGACCGCATTTCAATTGCATTGAGGGCTTATCAACACGCGTGGAAAGGATTCCTACTGCTGAAGATATATCGGGTCTTGAAGTTGTTGTCAAATACAATAGCAAACCAATAGCCTGACGATATCGTCGGTTATCAGGAAGGATAGGGGTGTCTCCTAATTTATGCGCCTTGAAAAAGACCTTCATCCATTGGTGTCCGTATAGGTTTTGCAATCTGTAAGCCAAAATGAAGTTATCTATTTTTTCTTTTTGGTGTACAAAAAGTTGCTTATCAAGTTTTTCAACTTCTACCCCTAAATAATTTGATTCCTCTTCAAGATGTCTTTGTTCGAAACGTTTTGAGATCATTAAGTAAGTATCCTTAACACTTTCGCCCAAGCCAATACAAAGAACATCATCAACATGTATAATCACGTAGGTTGGTTCACCTTCAATATTTTTGACACATAGGCAGGCATCAGCTTCACTTTTAAGAAAACCAGCTTCTAACAAGACATTATTGATTTTCTCATTCCATTTTCGAGCTGACTGTATCAATACATACAAGTTTTTTTGTAATTTGCAAACTAGATGCTTCTTTTCTTCTTGAATGAATCCCTCAGGTTGGTCCAAATATCTTCATCCAAATTTCCATTTAAAAACGCAGTTGTCATGTCAAAATGATAAACAACTAAACCTTTTGAAGCTGTTATTGTTAGTAAAATTTTTATCATTACTGAATTAACTACTGGTGCAAAAATTGCGTCATAATCCTCACCATATTTTTGAGAAAATCCCTTCGCAACCGACCCTGCCTTTTAACTTTCAATGCTATCATCAGCTCCCAAATCAGTACTACTACCATCAGCTCCAAACTTGGTTTTGAAAACCCACACAGCCAATCATATTTCTTCCTTTAGGTAACTCTACTGAATTCCAAGTGTTATTCTTTTCCAGTGATTTCATCTCTTCTTTGGCCGCAGTAACCCATTTTTGTCTTTCACTGCTTGATAATATATAAAAACTCTTTCCAACATTTCAGTTTATAAATTTCTTCCTGGTCTGAGATCATGTCAGATAATAATTTTTGTTCAAACATATTTTCTTTTGAGCTACCATAATTAAACTTTCTGGCGGCCCTCCTTTATTTTTCCTCTTTGTCGTCTATTTTATTATCTGGAACTATGACAGGTTTTAAACTGTCATTTCTGGTTTCTAAAATGTTATTCATACTTCCTTGAATTCTTTTGTGATTCAGATTCTCTTGTTGTAGCAAGCTTTGATTCGAATTACTGACTTATTGTTTAAGTAATAGTCCAAAATTACGGGCTCGGTTTCAGCAGTTCAGGATGAAATTTAGGCTTCGGCCTGGACATCATAAGAATAAAAAAAATTTGGCATATCTTGTGATAACAATTTTCTTAGCCCTTTTTCCTTTTCCTTCATCCTATATCCTTTTGAAGTGTCTGAGCCATCAATTTTTCTTTTCTCAGTGTCTTGTTTATATAAAAGCTTTTATTCTGAAAGGCTGAAAATACAATACATCGGGTTGTTTACTTTTCCACAGCCAATAAATTATTTCCCCGTAAGTCCTTCGGTTGGGTAGCGGTTTTGAACATACTGCCGTTGAAACTGCTTCGGCCCATAAAACTTAAAAAAAAAATGGCATCTAACATGAAACATCTGGCCATATCATTCGGTATTCGGTTCTTTCTTTCCGCTATTCCATTCTGTTGTGGCGTTCCACCGATAGCTAGTCTTTGTTTAATCCCACAGTCATTTAAGAAATAATTAAATTCCCTACTTCTGAGTTCCCCACCATTGAAAATATTTAATTTTTCTTCAAATAATATTTTCCACCTGATTTTGATAATTTCTAAATGCTTCTAAGGCATCACTTTTGTTCCTTAAAAATCTGACCTCTGTCCAACGAGAGTAATCATCGATGAATATGAAAAAATATCTGAACTTACCAAAAGGTTCTGTTCTCAAAGGACCACAAATGTCTGAATGAACAATTTCTAAAATTTCATTTGTTCTGGTTGATTGTTTTGGGAATGGTTGACAAATGAATTTACCTTTGATACAAGTGTCACTGGATGGCTCATCTTTGTGTCCAGTAGCGTTGATTCCATTCATAGATTCAGCTCTAATTATCGTTTTTAAATCACAGAAATTAAGGTTTCCAAACCTTTTATGCCAGTTCAATAGTTTTGATCCCCCAGAAGTCATATTTATAGCTGACCCGTGCAAAGTATTTGCACTCTTGCCTACCTAAATCCCACTTAATTTAAGTACACGCCGTATATTTAGTATCATATATTGTGTCAAGAGCATAGGTAATGGTTGAAGTAAAGAATAGATGTGTTTAAATTGTAGATTATTTATTTTTTTAAACATAAGTTTAAGGTATTTACATATTTACATAGTAATCACGTGTTTACAGGACCTCTTTGAGCACTATGTTAAAAGTTACGCTATGGTCATATGTGAGTTTTGATTGTTGGGTTTGTTCTACATAGACATAAATGTCACTAAAAGAGCGCACCCTGGAAAACACCACATACTTAAATACACGTATCGGTTTCGCGGAAAGCGAGTGCGCTGATTCTATTGACTGAAATCGCAGGTCTCTGCTTGTAACTGGCAAACAACTGTGACAATCGGAAATGTGTATTTAATCCGAAATGTTCGTCTCGAAAAACTAAAAAAAAATGACACCTTCGAAAAAGCCCTGCGACCATTTTCACTTACAACTCACAAACGAAGGGGTAAATGGAAAAAATTGATATGACCGAAAATGTTCTCCTTGAAAACCTGAAAACATGGACACCATTCAGAAACCTCTACTACCAAACCTGTATTACCAAATCCGCGGTTTTGCGCATATAACTTTCAATTGAAGGCGAAATGAGTGATTTGTATATTTTTCTGGTGTAGCGGTTAAGGAAAGCTTTAAAAGTATCCTCATTCATGAAATTTGATGAAGTACTAAGGAAGAATGGTGTACTTACAAAAAAAAAAAAAGCTTCGAGAAATAATATATTATATGATATGATGATTGACTGAAATCACACGTTTTTGCTTGTGACTCGCAAACGAAGGGTTTAATCGAAAAAATGTATATGACCGAAAATGTTCTTCTTGACAACCTAAAAAGATTGGCACCATTTAAAAACTTCTACCACCAAACCTGTATCACGAAAACCCCGGATTTGCGCTTATAATTCGCAATCGAAGGCTTTTGGAAGGCTAGATTTTTGGAATATTTACCTTTGCCAGAGGTAATCAGCTAGGGGGAAAAAAAAAACTATAATATTGACTGTTTGAAAATTTATGTGTGCGAGAGCTAACTAAAGCTCACGGGGATAAAGTTGGGGAAATGGTAGTCCCAGGTGGGGTTGGAGAATACCTCCCCCCACCCCAATCTACACACTTACCTAATAAAGATTATTGGACTAACTATCTATGCGAGAGGTAACTAGCTAGGAAAAAAAACCATTATAATGATGGCTTGAAAATTTACGTGTGTGAGAGCTAAGTAGAGCTCGCTTGGACAACGTCGGGCAGTGGTAGTCATGGGGAGGGGGTGGAAAGCCCCTCCCGCCGCACCCTCACCACTGCACCTACCTAATAAAGACTTTTTGAATATTTACCTTTGCGAGAGGTAATTAGCTGGAAAAAAGAACCCATAATAGTGATGGTTTGAAAAATTACATGTGCAAGAGCTAACTAGAGTTCGCAGGGAAAGATTTGGGGAAGTGGTATACCTCCCCCATCCCATCCTACTTACCTACACATATGGGAGGGGCTTACCGCACCCTCCTGCCGCACCCCCCCCCCCCCCCCAGTACACCTACCTAATAAAGACTTTTTGAATATTTACCTTTGAGAGAGGCATTTAGCTGGAAAAAAAGACAACATAATATTTATGGTTTGAAAAAGTTCGTGTGCGAGAGCTAACTAGAGCTGGCTTTGACGAAGTCGGGCAGTGGTAGTCAAGGGGGAGGGGCCGAAACCGCTTGAATGATAAGAAAACATATTTTTAAGTTGTGATTAAAGTATATTCAACATTTTCTAATATTTTTTTTTTTTTGTATTAGTTTATTAATTGTTTAAAAATTTCATCCTAATTTGACTTAAATGGTTTCCTACTTTTCAATAATTTTCTTCTTCTTCTTTCCCTATCTCCTTCGTGCTGTTAAGCGTGGAGTTGATTTAACCCATCTTCTGTAGCCATCCCTATCTTGCGCCATTATTTTAATTTCAGTCAAGGATGAGCCGCGTTCGCTCCCGAGTCTCTCCATATACTGGCTGTATGTGGTTCTCGGCCTGCCAATTGGTCGCTGCCCCCTTGGTCTGGCCTCCAATATTTGCTCGACACTCATCTCCCATTCTACAAACATGCCTGTACCATTTGAGCTGATATTCGTTAATTATATCCTGCACAGGTTTCACGCCGAGTTGTTTCTGAATTCTTTCATTTATTTCTCGGTCCCGCCTTGTCTTTCCAGCTACTTTCCTTAAGTACCTCATCTCAGTTGCGGTAACCTTACTAGCGCTCTTGTCAAGAAGAACCCAGCTCTCTGATACGTATAGCAGGACTGGGAGAAACACCGTTTTGAACAGTCGGAGCTTGGCCTCTTGACTGATTTCCTGCTTTCCCACCAGAGTATTAGATATTTGGAACAGTACTTGATTGGCCTTCTTAACTCGGTTAAGTACTTCATGCTCGATTCTAGTATCTCTGCTGAAGGTGGTGCCCAGATATCTAGATATGTGTACTTGTCCACCTGCTCAAGTTGTTGCCCATCACACACTATTCTCAGCTCGGTCTTTTCCCTGCCTACTTGCATAACTTTACTCTTAACTGGATTTATGGCGAGACCTCTTAGCTCAAGCTCCTCAAACCACTCCTCCACTGCAATCTGTAGGCTTTCCTAACTATTGTCCGCATATACGAGGCATTGAACCAGCACTGGCATCAGGTTGCAGTATCTGATAGTTGCTCGTAGGGTCCTTCTCTTACACACCTTCAGAGCCTCATCAATTAGTACATTAAAGAGGAGAGGGCTGAGACTATCTCCCTGTTTCTCCCCTTTATAAAACCTGAAAGGTTGAGACTAGGCACCATTTAAGGTCTGGCCACACATGTCCGCACCGTAGCAATAATACAGGTTATGTTCAGAATATTTTTAATTTAACTTACATATTACCTTTAGTTATGCCTAAAGTTCAAGCCACACATGTCAGACACAGGCCACTTTAGGCATAACTAAAGGCAATATGTAAGTTAAATTAAAAATATTCTGAACATAACCTGTATTATTGCTACGGTGCGGATCCGGTGCGGACATGTGTGGCCAGACCCTTAGTCTGACTATACCCTTCGGGTCCTGGTACGCAGACTTGATTGCACTAATCAGATTAGGTGGAACTCGCTTATCCTGTAGGGCCTTCCAGATTTCCTGACGGGGTACCGAGTCGAAGGCTGCTTTTTATATCTAAAAAAGCAAGATATATGTTTTGGCCTCTATCCCATGCCTTCTCCAGTACCATTCTGAGTGAGAATAGCTTGCTCTTCCTCCATGTCATCGTCTACATATTTCTTAAGTCTCTGCTCCAGTATTCTGCTGTAGACCTAATATACCACTGAGGAGAGACTGATTGGTCTGTAATTTTCGCACTGTGGTTGGTCCCCTTTTTTAAATATGGGAATGATGAAGGTTCTGCTCCCATTCCATCGGGATCTTTTTAAGGTCCCAAACTTTTTGGAAGAGGTTCTGGAGGCTCTTGATCAGCTCGGGTCCTCCATGCTTGATCAGTTCGAGTGCTATTCCGTCGTTGCCAGCAGCTTTCCCCATTTTGACCCTTGCAACCGCATCTTCAACTTCTTCTTCCTTGATGGTGTCATCCATGTCCTCTGGATTGCTGAGTATGGTCCGTGGTCGTCCCCTTCTGTCTGGCACGCCTCTTCCTTACCAATCCTCAAACGAAAACCTGTCCTGGTAATGTTTCCTCCAAACCTCCAGGATATCCCTCTCCTCGGTGATCAACTGGCCGTGACTGTCCTTAAGGCTTCTCACAGGCTTTCCTCTTTTTCCCCTTAGGCTCTTCACAGTTGTCCAGAATCTCCTAATGTTCTCCTGGAAGGTGTCCTCAACTTCTCCCAAAATTCTCCCAGGCTTTACATCGAGCTCGCTTTACTGTTGCCTTGGCAATGTTTCGCTTCTGAACGCATGCATTCCAATTCTCCGGGGTCTTGTTTCTTTTGTAAAAGCACCAGGCAGCTTTCTTTTCCTTGACATCCCGTGCCACTTCATCGCTCCCCCAATTGGTCTTCTTGGTGCTTGACCTAATTTTCTTTTCTCCACAATAATTCAATAATTGTAAGGATATAAATTTAGTATACAAATAAACCTGACTGTTATGTTCTTTTAATATTTTAAATTGTATTTACATCGAACCAGCACTTTTTATTCATTGATAGATAAAAAGTGGCCCTGACAGATATAGTACAGCCAGAGCCTGTTTTTTCTGCCGGCATGAAGGACCGCAATGTTCTCCCTGTTTGCTATGAATGCCTCCTTTTGTTTAACACTTAAGGTGTGGCATCAGTACCCGGGGTCCGATGTATTACATTCCCTTCTTGACAGCCGATTTTCACATGAAAATGTCCGAAAGTCCGAACACTTCAAACACTCAAGTTAGTCAATTTTTAATGAGATTATTGCATTTTAGTACAGAAAATGTTGCTAACAGCTGAAATTCTGTTGTTTTTCAGAATCGGACTCCGAAGTCCGATTTTCCATAAAGAATGGTGTAAATCCTGTATCGGCCTTTCCTGCCCCTATTATGTCTAGATCCAATCCTTACCAAGAGATAATGCCGTTGAGACGCTCATTTAATTTCCTTTTAATCAAAAGATAACACTTTCGTCAAAGTATTCCCATCAGACCCCGACGCCCGATATCGTCTGTGGCTCATAATAGCAATCCGACCCCGGAGACCGATACCATCCAATTCAGGATACCCCTAAAATACACAGCCGCACCTAACGTGTTAAATAAAACTTTATAGCACTTATCTGTAATCTTTCCAACCGAGAGAAGGTTGGTTCGTAACTATGAAACAAAAAAGTATTTGAAAGTTTCAGTGTTGTTTTAACATTATCCAATGGAGTTATTGCCGTTCCTGTACCACCTGAATTTGTGGAGGTCTTATCAGCCAGATTGATTTTCCGATTATCATCTGGTTGACATGTTGCAAAAATATCCCGCTGATGAGACATGTGTAACGTACATCCACTATCTAAATACCAACGCTCATCCCCTGTAATTAATTCGATTGTAATACAAGATTCCTCATTAATAGACAGAACTGCCTGGAAACCACTTTCTACTACAGCAACCAATGAATTCTGCTGTTTCTTATTGGTGCAAAAACAAGCTTTATGTGTTTCCGAATTGCAAATGTAACATTTAAATTAAATGAATGATTATCCAAAGAACTAAACTTTTTATCCCCGTAAATGCTATATTATATCTATGATTTCCAAGAAAAGCATTTCCAATTTCATCACTTCAATGATCTTTACATGCATCACATTTCTCAAGAATTTTTAACATTCTTGTACCTTGGTATTTTCCCTGAACCATACCGTTCTTGTACCAAACCTCTAGGCCGTTACTGACATCCTGGAAAACTACACCACAATATAAAATAACTATTAATACAATTTAATTTCTGACTCTATTTGAAAACACTTTTATTATCCGTTATGACACATGTGATCTTTTTTAAAATTCTTATTAACTAGTTATTACAATCAATCAATTGCATTAATTCAGTGTAAATGTTGATTTACATACTAATTATTATAAATTTATTATTTAATGTCTCCTACAAATTCATTAATGTGATCTCTTATACAAAGGGTACTACAAAAGTTTTGCAATGTAACATAACAGAAAGACCCAGGAGGCTGCGTGTTCAGACCTATCCATGCCTGCATACTAGCCGCCAGTATCACATCTCTGGGCTCAGTTGTTCATTAGCAGTGACAGATTAAAGTGCGTATTATGGCATCGTGGTCATATAGTGAAGTAAGGGCAGTTTTGCGATAGAATTTTGTGCTTGGTTTAAGCATTGATCAATGCTTAGAAGAAATTAAGATTGCATTGAATAATGATTGTCCACATTGTACGACTACATTTAGATGGTACAGAAAATTCGAAAGGGGCAATTTCACTCTGGAGGACGCTGAGAGAGAAGAAAGGCCATTTCTGCTGTAAGGAAAATGCTTGATAAGGACCGTCGAGTGATATATCAACAGATAGAGGAGACAATATGCCTTCATACACCAGCAATTAATTCAATTCTGAGAGACCATTCAAAGGTAAAAAAACTTTGTTGTCTTTAGGTGCCCCATAGTCTAATGTAAGAGCAAATGACTCATCGTGTGACTTGGTGCCGAAAGATGCTGAAACTATTTGATAAGGGACATTTTACATATCAGAAATTAACATGTTAATTTCTGATTTGCATTTATTCCTTAAATGTACATACTAAAAGGCTATTATTATTATTATTCTACATATGTGAACAGCATCGTGACTGGTGACGAAACTTGGCTATACTATTATGATGTGCCGACCAAGGCTCAAAACAAAGATTGGATATTTGACATGAGGATACACCTGTAACTGTAAAAAAATCTCAATCTGTAAACAAAAAAATGATCGTTGTATTTTTCAGATCAAGCGGAATTGTAGAGCATGTTGTTTTGGAGACACAGAAGACAGTCATAGAATCTATTAAAAACCTGAGACCAAAGTCAAGAATGGACACCTGGTACCTCCACCATGACAACACACCAGCTCACAGTGCCAGAGCCTGCACCGAGTATTTGGCCACTACTGGGCTGAAACTTCTAGAGCACCCTCCTTACAGTCCAGACCTTGCTTCCTGTGACTTAGCGCTGTTCCCACAAGTGAAAATGAAGCTGAAAGCAAAGCGTTTCTCAAGCGACTAGGACCTTCTGAGGGTCACGAAGGTGCCTCAATCCCAGATGAAACTTGACGGAGCTGGTTTAATGACTGGTTTTGATGTATCGAGAAGTGTATTGAATGTGGTGGAAATTACTTTGAGAAAATGAAATAAATAAAGCTGTATTGCAAAACTGTAGTAACCTTTGTATCTTTGTCTACTCCCAGCTTAGTCAATATAAAGCAGGGTCCACTCTATGCCGCGGTAGGCCGGGCGGGTTGACCCAGGTGGGCTAAGCCAGGCGGGTACGTTCGGGCCAGCACGACGTCCACACCGAAAACGAAGCCGATCAGGTTATTTCTACCTACATTATTTTAGTTTCAACACCAAGTCTGGTGACTTTGTTGAAGAGTACTTTTTAGAAGTTTTTTTAAAGTGTCCTTAAAGTGTTAGTGTTTTCAAAGTGATTACCGACTATGACGTCGCTATGTCAGCCATGGCTGTGGTGATACTCGCTTTAAATCAGCCCCCAAAAAGACGTCAAAGAAGATTTTGGATTCGCCCATTCCATCATCATTCCACTCCATCACTTAAAATGAACAATAAAAACCCTACTTAAACAAACTGAGTCGAAAATAAAATAATTCGTCTAGTTCGGTCGGAGGTTTAATTGTAACTGAAGCAGCTCGGGGCCGCTCAGCATGTCCCCACTCTATATTTTTGTTCGTCTCGGCTCGGCTTCCTTTGATCTGTACCTACTTTATGCGGGTTGGGATCGGCACGGCCCGGGCCGGCATTTTCTAACCCAGCAAAGCCGCCCGGGGGTCTACATCAACGCGGCTTACCCCGGCATAGTGTGGACCCTGCTTAAGCCTTTTAAGAAGTGTAGCTTTCCTTGCTGGTTCACTAGACTCATAAATAGAATTCCATACCTGATTAGATGTCTGGCATCCTTTGACCTACTTTAGTTCACTGCACTGTGATATGATTGCTGAAATGATATCTGCTGTAGCTTTCCATCAAGTTTAGATTTCCCATTCCACTGCTGCTGCTGCTGGCTCACTAGGCTTAGCTATCTTCCCCAGTGCATAGCCCAGAGAATTGTTTTTGGTAAAAATAGCTTCCATCTGAACCTTCCAAGTGTCAGAGAGCTTCTATCTTTATATTTAGTCCACTCATTTTAGTAAAAGCTTTACAGATTAAGTCTCATAATCTTTTAATAAAGACGTTTTTTAACAAAGGTTGTCATTTATTAATAATATAATTATAATTATTAATATATCACATGCTTGATATTGTCATGAGAATATAAACCTTAACAAATTTAACATTTTTAAAGTTAATTTATTTATTTATGCCTATTTTATATAAAAGACTCAGGTAATTCACTGAAATTAGATAACAAGTTTTTGGAAGAGTGGTAAAAGACATGTAAAAGGAATAGAAATAACTTGATAGACAACTTTTATTTATAATTATATGAAAATGAAAAATAAATAATAAAATGACAATAAACCAATTCTTTATAAAATGTTAAAAGATATAACTAAATATGATATAATATAATCCATCAAAACAGGTAAGAAAATGCAAGAAAATAAATAAAATAATCTGAAGAAGTTTATATAACTTATAAATAATATAAAAACATATATGAAGAAATCATAAAGATATAAAAGAAAACATCCATGGGGTTATATACTTGTGGATGTCCATGCCGAACCATAAATCGTGTGCATTTGGTGCGCTTGCGTATCTGTGTGACCAGACCTTAATACAAAATATTAATCAACAATATACCATATAATAAAAATAAATACCATACAATAATATTTAATATTAACAAATAAATACTACACACTAGCGAAAATAAATAATTATTGTAGACATTATATGGGATGTACAGGAATGATTTACATTGAACAATAAGCCTAAAACTCGAGACTCCAAATACCTGTTTATTGTGAAACAAGGGAGCTTGATTGTCGAGGGGAACGAATTTAATCAGGTTCCGATGGTAGAATCCAAAATTAAATATTTCACGTTTTAACATTTAAGATTTTGCTGTAAAATAGTTGCTTGTTACTCCTGCCAATCGGGAAACCACTTCAATAAGAAACAAATGTATACTGGCTTCCAGAGTACAGAAAGAGGCGCACTGAAGCAGATTGCCGTTGTCCTTGCAATATGTTGCAGGTAATAATGATGTCTTGGATTGTAAGAACGCTTAGATGGAGACCTTAATGACACGAGAGTGGATCTAGGATTTTTCCAGAAGGCAAGCAGGAATATTCTGATTCTTTCTATCAGAAGGCCTGTTACACGAGTTGTCACGCAGCTCTGGAGCTCTTTTGATATTTTGCAATATATCTATTGATATTTGCAATATATTTGATTTGGAGCTCTTTTGATTTTTTGCAAGCCAGTATGGCATCTTCCTCATTTTCTAGGGCCAAAACATGGAATGTCTGTGTACTCTCCAGGATTTCAGCAATGTATGAGGAATACTTGGTGAATTCCCTCCCGGAAGCAGGGCAGCTGGCATCGTAGGTGAGGCCGGCAATGAGCGAAAGAGGTTTGCCAAAAAGTCATTTCACAGGAGATGCATTTTGTTTAATAGGGGCTATGTTAAATAACCAGAATGGCAATGTTTGGGAGTTGATGATTAAGTGAAGGGGTGGACAAAATAGATTGGGCCGCATAAGCGGCTGAAACACGGTGTAGCTTTAGTTTGCGGTAGCTCAGCCAACTTAAACCATATGCAACTCACCTTGAAGCCAATCATAATGCACTTCCCAGAAGAAGAACCCTGGGATACATATATGAATTTCATCCCAAATTAGTTCGTACATGTCCCATAATAATTTTCCCTCCTCATACTCGACCTCAAAGCGGAGATTTCGGAGCTTGAGCTCAAGATCCATTCTATGACCGGCCGGGTCAGTTAAATTTTATCACCATTTCCCAATATTTAAAAACAATTTTGAAATAATTAAAAATAATTTTGAAATAATTAAAAATACCGGTAATAATGTTGATATTATATGAAAATTCTGATAATCCTAATTTAGAATATATAATTTAAAAGATTAATATAATCTATGGTACAACATGGAAAATAAATATTATAATAAGAATAATCAAAAATCTTAAAGCACCCACCGATATTGCGTTAATTAATAAATACAAATATGTATATAAATAAATTGAACATTCATAAAGTTTCTAATTACAAACTTAAATAAAATCAAGTATCTCTGAAGCTAATTTATAAAACTGATGATGAAAACAATGTTCAAACCTATCGGGCAATAACTAAATTAACAACATTAGCTAAAATATTTGAAATACTAATATATATATATATATATATATATATATATTTTTTTTTTTTTTTATTTTTTTTATTGTTTTCCCTTTATGGTAACCCCATAAAGAGACCATTTATCGTTGTATACATGTCCCATGCCTTTAGAGGCATACTACATATATTACAAAGTTTCTTGTTTTTTACTATTAATTAAATACAAAACTTTAAGAAATTATGAATTCAAACACAAAAACAAAATTATAAAACACAAAATTACAAAAAAAAAAACAAAAAAAAATAAAAAAATTATAAACTAAATAAAATAAAACAAAAACTAAAAATCTCCTACAAGCACAACAAGATTGCCCTATATATTGCCATCAGGTTGCCCTTCTATTGTCTGGAAGTCGGTCAAAGTCAATTTGTTTTATGAATTTCATTAAGTCTGTCTTAAATTTAGTAAATAGTACGTGTATATATATATATATATATATATGTATATATATATATATATATATATTTATTTGTAATTAGAGTATTTGTTGTCATCTATATGAATGTTGAATTTATTTATATACATATTTGTATTTATAAATTAACGCAATATCGATGGGTGCTTTAAGATTTTTGATTATTCTTATTATAATATTTATTTTCCATGTTGTATTGTCTTATCTTGATCATACTTAGTGTTTTATTTCTCATTTTATTGTGTTCCAGGATGAAACTAAGCCTCCATATTCTTATGCTCAGTTGATAGTTCAAGCAGTAGCATCTGCCCCTGACAAGCAGCTAACACTTAGTGGGATATATTCTTATATCACTAAAAATTACCCTTATTATAGGACTGCTGACAAAGGCTGGCAGGTGATTTATTTATACTTTATTCATAATTCACTATTTAGTCTACTCAAATATTTAAAAAATATAATAAAAGTATTATTGGTCAGATGTGGAATTCATTCTTTGAAACAAAGTCATTAATAGAGCACATTTGGTTCCAGAGTTCATGTCATTGTATTGTATATTTATTATCTGTTAAAGGCTTACCTACTATAATTATGAAAAAAAAAAATCCTTTAGAAGAGTATTCATAATTTCACACTAATTTCCTTTTACATTTTTTTTTTCTGATTTAATTGATAATCATTTTATCAGATAGCATTGGAGCTTTATCAGATATTAGTCATTATTAGTTTAATAAGAAAGAATTTTCTATGGTCCATAAAAAAACGTTAAAATAATTTAATTCGCTGTCACATAGTAACATCATCATTTCATTCATAGAAAATAGAAGATAAAATCTCTTACCTGAACAGGAAATATCAACCATTTATAAACTAAATTATGAAGTCGAACACTAATACTCAATCATAAAATTGTATTTATGTGTATGGATGTAAAAATATCACAAACTTGCACTAATTAAAATTCCTGATTAATTAATTAATAATTTTACTGAACTTTTAAATTAATTAAGCATTTCGTGTCCCCACAAGGGATTCCATAATTTATTGCTATGTAATGGGGGTTTAATTTATTATTGTTTTTAATTAAGAAGTGATTACTGATTTAATGGGATGCCAGAGCATTTTATAGAGAATGCCCAAACTGATAAAGTATTTACTTCCCCTTAATACATACAATACCTTCCCCTTTTATAAATCAAATAAAAATATGATTCCTCTTTTATGAATCAAAAGATAATAGACTTTCCAGAATTGGATTCCTCTCTCAAAGGCATATGTGGGGCAATATAATGTTGCATGCTTATAATTTGAAGATATATATATATATATATATATATATATATATATATATATATATATGTGATTAAAATAAATAAATAACTGCATATGTATTTATGGTAATTTTATTATTAATGATAAAAAAAATGTATTAACTATTTGTTTATTAATATCAAAGCAAAGTAACAAACATTTTATATATTATATATCTTTAAAAGAATTAAATGAGATTTTAATGAAATTGATGATTAACACTGTCATAGCTGACAACCATTACAAGAACATATTTTAGACAAATAAAACATATATGATTAAACCAAATGCAACAATAAACTATAACTACTATATTACAAAATCATCAAAAGTATATACATATTGGGTACTCATCTGGATACTCCCAGGATCTCAGTTCTCTCCACTATTGCAACCTCTGATAGAGCGCCAAATGATGGTTTTAAGTCTTGTCAACTTGACACTCATCTTTACAACACTAACTTGAAACACTTTCTTATAAATCCTCAAATACTCTATTAAGCTCACCATGGATTACCATGTTAATTTAAAAAAAAATCTCTAATGATACATTTTTATGTCCTGAAGGGACAGTCTATCACTCACTCAGGACTATCCAAAGTTATAACCAAAAGTACATGTTAACAGTATGAAGTCACATTCAAGAGTCACCCACTGGAACATCCCTTGCTTTACCTAAAGTATGGAGGGGGAAATATTCCTCCACTGACAAATTTATTAAAACGGCATTATAATGAAAACAAAAATGATATATTTGTAGGTTGTCTACCAGGGAAAACACCTGTAAACTTTAATTTGCATGGTTCTTGTTTATTTATTTTATTTTATTTATATATAATTTCGAGCTAAAGTAATATTAAATGGAGTTAAATACAATGGAGTAAAGTTACTATTGAATTACAATTTACATATACAATAAAAAAGAAAATACAAGTGCAATACTAGAAATATACACGATAATACAATAAATATAATAATGAACATAATAGTATACACGATAAGATAAATGAACACGAGAAATATACGATTACAGTTACAGTTTAAAAAGTAAGTTACATTTTATCAAATATGTTATTCTGTTGAAGGATCAGCATTAAGTTGCTTACAGCTTTTTCTTCCATTTGAAGAGTTTCGTCAAGGTTTTCTTTTAAAAGTTGCTCTCGGGAAGTCTTGTACGCGTAGCATTCAGTGAGGATATGGCTAACTGTGGAACCCCGCAGGAACTACATTGAGGAGGAGGTTTCTTGCACATCAGGTGCTTGTGGATAAGTCGAGTGTGCCCAATCCTCAGCCTGGTGATTACGACTTCTTCTTTCCTGGTCATCTTGATACTTTGATTTTTACGGCAAACATACGGCTCTATGATTCTGAGCTTGTTATCCCTTGTTTCTGACCATATTCTTTGCCACGCCATCCAAGCTTTTTCTTTAATTAAAGTTATGACTTCGCTAAGTTGTGGGGTGTTAATTGGTTGGCCTTTATTGATAGCTTCCTTAGCCAAAGTATCCGCCTTCTCATTACCTTTAATTCCAATATGACTCGGTAACCATAGAAGAAGAACCGTACAACCGGCCCTCTCCAGTGTTGTGAGTTTATTGAGAATCTCTACAACTAACCAGTTTTTTGAAAAGGGGTCCTTCAATGATATAAGTGCTGATTCTGAGTCTGTACATAGTACCACGCGGCTTGTTATATTGGGGTCAATGGATTTAACGGCGTAGTGAATTGCTGATAATTCAGCAGTAAAGATGGTAGAAAAATTTGGAAGGGAAAGTTTTTGATGTTCTGTTTCCGTCACTACGGCGCACAGTGGTCCAAAAAAGCTAAAAATGGGAAAAAACCTAATATCTCTTATAATTATGTTGCTAGCGGCTTGGGACCACCCCTGTATTGATTTTTTGAGGTGCCGAATCTAATGAAATCAAAATCATTGCAATGGGACCACCAGATCAATTCCAAATTTGAGGTCAAAAAGTCAAAAATATAAAAAATTCGTGTTTGATATAGTCTTATATGTTTTATTGAGGAGCCGAATCTAATGAAATCAATATCAACGAAATCAGAGCATCAGATCAAGTTAAAATTTGATGTGGAAAATGAAAAATTGAATAGATGTTTTTTTATTTAACATTTTTATGTACAATAATACAAATAGGATATAATTATTTAATCTTGTTTAAATAAATTGTATGCTTCCTCGGTTAGCTCTTTTTTCTTTTTATACTTGTATACTGGTCTTAAATCCGTAATATATGGGTCGCTTGTTACAAATAATTGGTGGAAAATATCTTCATTTTTTGCGACTCGAGATATCTTCCTGGAATGATGTTCCCTGTACTGTTTATAATATTTGTTCCTACTCTCCATGAGCCTTTTCTGACAGGGAACTGATACAAAGAGCTGCGTGCTCAATCATGTCTGCTACATGGAAAAGAATTTTGTGGACGGTAGATGGGAGATAGTACCAGGGTACGAGTCACTGCCATCTCAGCCGTTTCCGCTGTATACTGTATACTTGCAGTATCAATCGGGTACAGAGAGCAAATCACATCTAGTACTACTTTTAATCTCATAATTAATTCTTCATTTATCCCTGTAATTTGCGAGGTTAATGAAGGATTTTCAAAAAACTTGCAACAATAACAGCATCAAACTGAACTAAATGTACCGCCACAATTTTCAGGGGTGACAGCTCTAGTGCAAAGGATACACTATAAGCAAACTGTGCAACTTCAAACAACCTACTTGTAGTTATAGTTTATATGATTATTTAAAATACAACATAAAACAATTTTTTTTTAGTATTTTAGAATCAAAATTAAAATAATTTTATTTTATTTTAATTCTAAGCCAGTCCCCCTCCCTTAGAGACCTATAGGAGGATTTTTTTTGACTAATAGTTCCTCCCCCAAGGTCACCCGCCTTCGCCACTCGAACCGTAGCTGAAGGTTTAAATCCTTATAAATCCCAAAGTTGGCCGAAGTTGGCGCTGAAAATTTCACCACAGTTCCTCTACTACCTACAGTTACATATTAAACCATTACGACCGTAACGCAACGTAACGCTAACTTTTTATAAACCAACAAAGTCAAAAAATCATACTTTTTTCAGCAACGATTTCGAAAATTAATTTCTTCTCTAACTATTGATATTATTTAAACATGTTTAGTCCATAACAGTGTACATATAGATGACACACTCCTGATGTATCGGGGAATATTTTATTGTTAATCTTATACTGAGTAGAATTTTTTTTTTATGTTGGTAGAAAAGTTCGATTTTTTCAATCATTGAAAAGTTCAAATTTAATGGTACACACACATTTTAATTTTGAACTAGTTAAAAAAATATATTCTTTCCATTATACTACAAGTATCTAAGTATTCGAAAACCAAGAAAAAATTAGGTTAGGGCTACTTTCATTTATGAGGTTTTTTCCCAGGTTGGACCACTGTGCGGCGGCGCCTACTCCCTGTTTGGTTTTAGAACCATCAGTGAAAATAAATGACCATGTTTGATGACTGTTTTTGAAGTGGTTAAACACCGTTAGTGCTATAAGTGGGGAACTGTTTTTAGATTTTATTTTATGAATTTTGGGGATAGGAAAAGACCAAGGCTCTATTTCTGATCTATTAATTTTAGGAATGAGAGGGAATATTAGGTCTAAGTCGGTGAGATATGTTTTGCATCTATCAGGGAATAACGGCCGATTTTTCCTGCAATTTAATGGAGGAGTTACATTAGTGCGAAGCCAGGGATTGAGAGGGTGATGTGGGGAGAATATTACTTTAGCGAGGTAGGATAGCGATAGTGTCTTTCGTCTAACGTTCAGGGGAAGCATTCCTGCTTCCTCGTGTAGGCTTATTGTAGGGCTTGAGCGGAAAGCACCTAAGGCTATCCTGAGTGCTGAGTTTTGGATCGGGTCTAACATTTTCAGTGTCCTTTCATTTGCTGAGTTGTAAACTATACTGCCGTAGTCAAGCTTACTTAAAACGAGGCTTCTATAGAGCATTAATATACTTGCTTTATCCGCTCCCCATGAGAGACAACTGACAGTTCTCAACAGGTTAAGCGATTGCAAGCATTCACTTCTTAGTTTTTTGATGTAAGGTGCCCAGGTGAGTTTTTTATTGAAAATTAATCCTAAATACTTAACACTTTGAAAGAAGTGTATTGGTTTTCCGTTAATTTTAATACTGTTTAGGATGGGATTTCTCTTTCTCGTAAACAAAATAGCTTGTGATTTCGAATAGGATACAGTAAGACCCCTATCAGCCAGCCATGTAACTGCCTCGTTGACAGAACTTTGTAAGGATTTTTGGATAGTTGGCAGATTCTTTCCTTTAACGAAAATTACTAAGTCATCAGCGTATAGTGAAATTTTGACTGGCGATTTGACTTTTTCAGCTACTTTATTTATTGCTAAAATGAAGAGTATTGGGCTAAGAACACTACCTTGCGGTACTCCATTTTTTTGTTCAAAAGCAATAGAGATTGCAGACCCACATCTAACGTTAAATGTACGATTACTTAAAAAAATTTTTATGAACTTCAGCATTTCGCCGTTTACTCCTGCATTGTGTAATGATTCAATAATATCGTTGCTCCTCACTGAATCAAAAGCATTTTCGATATCTAATAATATTACGAGCAGATGTTTTTTTGAATTTAATGCCTCTAAAATTTCCGATTCTAATTGTATTATATTATCGATGGTACTACGACCAGCACGGAATCCACTTTGCCAAATGTTTAATATATTTTTACTCTCGAGGTGCCATTTTAGTCTAAATGCAACCATTTTTTCGAAAAGTTTGCATATACAACTGGTCAATGCTATCGGTCTGTAGCTCGAAACTAATTCTTTTGATTTCCCTTTTGCTTATATCCATCCTATCCCTTTAAGGATAGGATGGATATAAGCATTACACCAGTCATCTGGGAAGTAGTGCTAATCTAAATGCTTCATTGAGAAAATTATTCACACAGATTTTGCTATTATAAGGTAAATTTTTAATCATTGAATAAGTTATATTATCAGGACCGGGAGAGCATTCTTTACAGGATTTAAGTGCGGCATTGAATGAATTCATGTAAAGAAAAAGGTCGGTTTAAAGGGCTGTAGTCTCGAGGTAGTATATTTTCACAGCATGTGTTACTTGAGGGTGAACTATTAATAGAAATGTTGGAACTATTAATAGAAATGTTAATAGAAATCTGCTTCGCATGGTTCTTGTTATTAAGATAATAATTAATGAAAAACAGATAGTGTGGGGACTATATTCTATTTTAATGGTTTTTTTCTGGTAAACAAAAACAGGATATCTTGAATTTAGCACATTATCTTCCTAACAAGGAATCTTTGAAGGATATTAAGTTTCCTCACCTAGTCCTTCTACTAATTTAGTTATTAATTAAAATATTGATCAGCTGATTTTAAGTTTAGACTCCTTATTAAAAATGAAAAATTTTGATATCCAACAAGATATATTTTATTTGATTACTTATTAAGTTTTCTAATAGGTAAGCGGCTCTATCATCAGCTATGACAATGATATATGACTATTTCGACTACCTCTTAACCTAATACATAGCAGTATATATATTTTTTTTTTTAAATCCGATTATGGATTGTTTATAAAATAATTTTTTTGTTTCTAAAAAAAGATAGACATCTAAGTACTGCAATCAAGTTATATACCAAATTAAAGCCCATGAAATTATAAAAATTTGGCATAAGATTTCTCTTTCTAGGACAAATAGTATTTGAGCTATGTAGCATTTGATATTCCAAAATGTTCCAAAAAAATTGCCCTTCTTGGACTTTTTAAAATATTTACTACTCAAATACGAATGTTCATAAAAAATTGAAACTCGGCAATATTGGTCAAACTGATGAGTACAACATATTCAGTGAATAATAATTTTTGAAAAAATGAAGTTATAAATTACGTTTTCAATTTATTGATTTGATATGGAAAATAAAAATGAAACTTTTTGTAAATTATTCTCTCTATGAAATGTGCCTTATGTTGCATTCCGGATTAGCTTTTTTTTTTTTTTTTTTTTTTTAATATATTTGTAAAGGAAGCGCTCCAGCTTCAGAATTGAAATATTCTGTGAACATTTCTCTCACCCAAAATGCGTGCAATGTTGCATTCCCACCTAGTAATTCTGTAACAAGCTGAGAAAAAGTACGGACTGTTGCCGGTAACGTTATGGATATGTGTGATTCGAAAGAGCTGTGGGATTACCGGAAGTAGAATCACGAGCCGGTACCGTCACTGTGCCTTCACTGATGAGTGTAAATAGGCCTTAAAAGAGCTCTGCTGATTTATTTTTTTTAAATAATACCATGGAATCAAAACTAAACTTTGTACATAAATATGTCCTGAATATAACTTTGTACATAAATATGTCCTGAATATTGTGATAGTAAACACATATTATATTATAGATGATATTATTACACATATCTGTATTAAAATCACTTTCATTAGAAGTTTGAGATCAGAACTCAAAAAAATCAGTTATGTTAAAACACTCCAAAGATATTTTAAAACACTGTTTTTTATTACATTATAGACTTAAAATATAAAATAATAATATTTTTATTCTTTAGAAGTACTTTTTAATGTGTTTTATATTATTTTTTTTTTTTCTAGAATTCTATCAGACATAACCTTTCTCTGAACAGGTATTTTATTAAAGTACCACGTTCTCAAGAAGAACCAGGAAAGGGATCATTTTGGAGGATAGATCCGGTCTCAGAAAGTAAATTAATAGAGCAAGCCTTTCGAAGGCGAAGACAAAGGGGTGTACCTTGTTTTAGAGTGCCTTTTGGACTGTCATCAAGGTATATGGTTTTGTAACTTACATTAAATTAAAATTATTATTATTTTTTTTTTTTACATGATTCCTTTTATTTTATTTTTAAGTCAATGGTATTTTCTTCGAATTAATGAATTTTTCCATTTTTGGTTTATGTATAGGTATCGAAAATAAAACAAAACCTAAGCATGATGATGATTATGGATATATATATTTTTAAAAACACTTAAGCTAAGTAGTGAGCAAAGATGCCAAAAAAATTCTTTACTTTGATGTGCAAAATGAACATAATATCTGACTTATAGTTCATTTATAAAAGGAAGACGTTTATTTTCAATATATATACCTATCATTGTGCTGCTCTAAAGAAATCACAATCTTCAAAACTTTGTCATTGTTTAAAAAAACGTTTTTAAAAATATTCAAAAATCATTTTTAGTCCTTTTTGAAGTTGAATCTTTCAAATATGGCTGTGTTGAATTAAAAATTCGGTTGAGCATATAGCACATCTCTATGATTTGAAGACTCTGCCTATCCCATATTAATAATAATCAGGTCCCGAATTTTTTTGCAGTAAAAAGCATCAAAAAATCTAAAAGAATGTTATTAAACAACTGTAATATTAAAAAATACTAAGATATATAAAATATTTCACAGGAAAGAAAATAGAGGAGGCTATTTAGAATTGAAACCAAAATGATTTTAATTTTTGTTTAATCCTAAACAAACATATATTTCAAATAATAAAATTAAACTCATTTCAAACTAAACTATAATAATAATTCATACTAATGAGTTAACAAGAAAAATGCAAGAATAACATTCATAAAGATAACTAAATTAGCAATCAACTAGCTGACCCATGCGAAGCATTTGCACTCTATCCTACTTAAATCTCACTTCATTAAAGTGCACACCATATATTTAGTATCCTTTCTTGTAACGGGGGAGGGGTGAAAAACAAAAAGAGGAGCCATGAGTAACCTGTAATATAAAGGAGACTTGAGGTTAGAAGACGGAATACTTAAATACACATATCGGTTTCGCAGAAAGCGGGTGCCCTGATTCTATTGCTAAAACCCATATTTTCGCTTGCAACTCGCAAACGAAGGGGTTAATCGAAAAAATGTATGTGACCAAAAATGTTCTTGAAAACCTGAAAAGATTGACACGATTTAGAAACCTCTACAATTTTGATTTTGTCGCAAAAACAGCAGTTTTGTGCTTATAATGCGCAATCAAAGGCAAATTGAGTGATTTGTATATTTTTCCGGTGTAGCGGTTAAGGAAAGCTTTAAAATGATGCCTCATTCATGAAATTTTATGAAGTATTAAGGAAGTTATGGCCTTGAGCAATAATATATATGATTAAAAAAGTATAAAACAAGTAAATAAATAAAATTATCTGAATCCCTTATATATTATTTCACAAATCCCAAAAATCGGTTTTTCATGAATTATAAGGTCCTATCATAGACAAATGTCATGAATGTGGTATCGTTGGTATCTCTCCGGATATATCGACGGACACTGTAAAAGATAAAAAAATCTTTTTAATTATATCCAATATATAATTGGTTTCTTAATTTCCTGGGATATTTATATTATGGGTATAGTGGCTGTTAACCTTATTGGAGCAATCACCAGGACAATCTCAACTTTACCATTTATTGCTTATTTTCGTTTCGGCTATGTCGCCATTTTCAAGTCTCAATCTGAACACGGATGTAATTTATCCAGCTTTAAACAATGCCTTCATCAATTCAACATAAAAATTCCTTTTTTTATAAATTAAATATATATAAACCATTAACTGGTGTCGTCATGCTTTTTTTTTTTCAGCATGACGACACCAGTTAATGGTTTATCCCACATATATTATTTCACAAAGCCTAAAAATCGGTTTTTCATGAATTATAAGGTCCTGTCGTGCTCAAATGCCATGAATGTGGTATTGTTGGATTCAGAATTTCATGGAGCTTTTGCCAATCGCATTCTCATTGTTCATTTTTCGGTCTAAAATAAAATATCGACCTAAATGTAGTGATTCAACGGATCGAAACGGATCAAATTGGGTTTTATAAATTGCGGTACGAAAATTAAGACCCAGTTTAGTTCTGTAAGAACTAAACTGGGGTTTGTGTTTTGAAGCCCTAAAACCTACCAGTTTTGAGATAACGCCTGGGTTAGGCCCCTCCGCAGCACATGGTCTACTACTTACTGTGTTACGTTTGTACTTACAGCAAATATAAGTCCTGTCATGCTTAGGTTCTATAAATGTGGTTTTGTCTGATTTAGAATTAATTGTAGCGTTAGAAAATAGCACTCTCACATTTAGCAATTACAGTATACTCCCGCTTAACCGGCTCCCGTTTAACCGACTCCGGATAAACCGAAGGACTCTGTAAAAGATGAAATATTATTTTTAAGATCCTTTAAAGCATTTATAGCTTTGTCATATTATCAATCGCTGGTCAACAATTTTGTTAAAATTTGTGTTATGTTGCGGTTTGATAGATCTTAATTAAATTGAAATATATACAAAAAGTCTTTTGTTTTTTATTTGTTGACCGAACTCCAGTAAAACAAGTCTCTTCGAAGTAAAATTGATCTTGAAACAAAATCCTTATCCTCCACCCATTTCATAAAAAAATTAAAAAAGAAATTAAGAAGAAATAACTTTGTATATTTAGACAATACCGACGAGATGACATTAAGGTGCGCAAAAAAAAAAAAAAAAAAAATTTGTGAAAACTGAATAGATTGATTGTGTAAATTTTCGTAAATCGTTAAATTAAATTAGCCAAAAAATGTTTTCTTTAATTAATATTTATATAACCTTTGTAAATTAGGCTGTTTTTTTGTTTTTGGGTTTTATCGCAATATAAAAGTTATAATAATATATTTTTTTAGCTTTTTTATACACTTTTCCGGATTGACCGGCTCTCTCGCTTAAACGGCAATGAATCGGTTCCGACAAGAACGGATAAGCTGGAGTCTACTGTAGTCAGAAATGTGTATGAAATAAATAAAATCTATTTATAGTGATTCATAGTGGCATAGTGATGCGTTAGGTGGATTTTATCAATTATGATCAGCACATTAAGGACTATTTAAGTACCTTCTTATATATCTGTACATATATTATATATTAATCTAATCTTAATCTGTGGGTGACTACCTTTTTAAATTATTTAAAAAGGTAGTCACCCACAGATTAAGATTAGATTAATATAAAATAATTTAAAATTGACGTACGTCAATAAATACCATAAATTGGACAAACTTTGTCCACCTCCCGTTACTCGCAAAATTTGCGTGATCGGGTAGTAGGTATCAGTGAAGAGGAAGGATTGGCTCTACTTGGAGCCGAGCTCTGTGGTGTAGTGGTTAGCATCCGCGCATTTCACGCGGGAGACCCGGGTTCGACTCCCGGCGGAGCCAAATCTTTTCTCTTCAAAAAATAAATTATGTACATATATTATTTTACAAAAATAAAAATCAAAGAGAAAAAAAAGTGTTCTCTTAAATGTAAGCTTCGGTTATGCTTAAATGTGGTGTAATTTAATTAAATAGGTGTGGTGTAGTTGGATTCAGACTTCAAATAGCGTAGGTAGAAAAATTGGGTTATAATTATTTCCACAATCATTCTTTTTATTTTGTCAAATATTATGAAAATAGATGTCTAGGCAGGAAAAAATGGATTTTGCTAATTAAGACCCACTCAAAAGATATTTTAAAAGAACAGGTCAGTGATTTCATTCAAACATGAATGATTATCATTCCAATAAATGTTTATTTAAATAGATGTACTACAATTTGAAGTAAATTATATTTTATTACATTAAAAAGTCTCTTTGGAAATAAAAAAAATTAATTTAAAGCAAAAGGTTTGATAATAGTTATACCTTGATCTAATTGTAACAAAGGTATGTAACATCAGCGTAAAAATATTATTTATGTTTCTATTAAATTATTAAATTAAATAAAAATTCAATTTTAATATTTGGAAAAGGTTAATCCAAAAGATATTTTAAGCAAACAATATGTGATTTTATAGATTAATGTTTTCCTATAATTTTGATATTTATGGCTTAAATATTATATTAACTATTGTTTTTACAAAGTTAAAATTAACTCCTTTAAAGAACATAACATGTTTATAAAACATTAAAGTTAACAATGTTTACAAAAGATACGCTTAGTACAGTACCTACACTGCCAGCAAAGCTGCTTTTTTTTTTTAATTATATGAAATCTGAATTGCAACACTAGAAAGTATCTGTGACTAAAAAAAAAAAAAGATCTTATGTATACTATTCCAAATAGCTAAAAAAATGTAGTTTTCGCCAAATGCACTGTCCTATCATGCTCAAATGCCATAAATTTAGTATTGTCTGATTCAGACTTTTACGGAATGTATGCGAATTGCAGGCTCATTTTTTTTCTTCCTAGCAAAGCTAATAAAATCGTTTTTATAGCAGGAATGTTAGTAAATTAAAGGATCGAAATGAGAAAAATGCATTTCAATGGTTTCTTCGCGGGTTTTATGCATACATGCCCATACACGTTCCACATATACGGGCTAGACGTTTTAATTCTCTGAAACTTATGGTTTTTAAGAAAAGCTATGGATTGCGCCCCCTCAGCTTTACGAGGCTTCTTATTGTTTTGTTGCCTTTCCATGGATAGAAAATAATTTCATGTCGTTGTTGCCACTTAAAAAAATACCTTCCCCTTCATTGTCAGAAAAACACCTGATGAACTGGTTTTGAAAAAAAACTTAGTAAGGTTAATAAATTGGGCACTTTAATGGTATAGATGCTATGATTTTTATTTATGATTTTATTAGGTTTTATATTTTTCGACTAATAAGGGGGAGTCTATGTCTTCTTGCACACAAAGAAACTAATTTATTTGCTTTATTAAAATTTAACTTTTTTTGTTAATACTTCAATTATTTAAATAATTTGAGCCATGGGTAAGGATAGGTAAATTCAGAATGTAGAAAGATTAATTTTTAGGGACTATGCAATATTCATAGTGATTTCATATTTACCAGGAAGATTACAGGAAATAGTTTTGAAGAGAAGAAGGTCAGAAAATGGAGTCCTTCCTTAACTATTAAACGCTGCTGTAGAAAAATAATTTCTCCTTAAGGCCTGGGTGGTTGGAGGGGGGATGGTGAAGAGGCAACAAAAAAAGTTAATGCTGCTTATCATTATGTTAAACCTGAAAGTAAAATCTGATACAAATCGAAGTGCGAAATGCTTCGCGCGGGTCCAGCTAGTATATATTTTTAATTTATAAAAAAAGGAATTTTTATGTTGAATTGATGAAGGCATTGTTTAAAGCAGGATAAATTACATCCGTGTTCAGATTGAGACTTGAAAATGGCGACATAGCTGAAACGTTGAAAATAAGCAATAAATGGTAAAGTTGAGATTGTCCTGGTGATTGCTCCAATAAGGTTAACAGCCACTATACCCATAATAAAAAAATCTTTTTAACATCCTTAAAAGCATTTATAACTTTGTTAAAATTTGTGTTGTATTGGGGTTTGATAGATCTTAAATAAATTTAAATGTAGGCAGTTTTTTTTTTTTTTTTTTTTTTTTTTTTTTTTTTTTTTTTTTTTTTTTTTTTTTTTTTTTTTTTTTTTTTTTGACCCGACTGCAGTAAAACAAATTTCTTTGAAGTAAAATTGATCTCGAAACAAAATTCCTAACCTCCATTCATTTCATAAAAGAATTAAAAAGGAAATTATGAATAAATAGCTTCGTGTATGTAGATAAGATGAAGAAATGACATATAAAGAAATGGCGATTAAACGAAAAAATAAAATACAAGATTTTGTGAAAACTTAATAGATTGATATTTTCAATTTGATATTCGAAATTTTCGTTAATCGTTAAATTAAATTAGCCAAAACATGTCATCTTATTTAATTAATATTTATATAACCTTTCTAAATTAGGTTGTGTGTTGTATTTCGGTTTTATCGCAATATAGAAGTTACAATAACATTGTTTTTTTAATTTTTTTTTTTTTTTATACGCTTTAACGGATGATCGTCTCTCTCGCTTAAACGGCAATGTATCGGTTTCGAAGAGGTCGAACAAGCAGGAGGTATGTAACTGGATGCAGGTACATATCCGAAATTCTGGAAGAGTATGTAGTGCCATTCGTCCCTTTCATAGGTGATGATTTCATGTTAATGCATGACAACGCCTGGCCATATGCTGCAAATGTGGTCACCGACTATCTTAATGAAGTTGGTATACGCACCCTACAGTGGCCAGCCCGAAGCCTCAACTTAATCCCATAGAACACCTATGGGATGAGGTAGCGAGGCCCATCCGTAGGCGACTCGATCTTCCAATGGACCTTCAACATCTCAGAACTGCGCTAGTGGAAGAATAGGACAGCATCGAACAGGAAAGAGTTGCCAGGATAATCAGCAGCATGCCGAGGAGAATCCAGGCTGTGATACTAGCAAGGGGAGGAATCACCCGTTATTAGAAAAAAATAATAATAACAATAACAAAACATTTTATAATTGCTGAAAAATTGCTGAAGAATATTTTATTCATTTATAAGAGTTTGGAGTTTTTTTTTTAAAATAAAATTGTTTTTCTTTCCAGATATTTCTAGTTTTTCAATCTGTTTCCATCTGTTATCTCATGTGATGTATATTTTACTTGGCACATACAGAAAAAATTATTTGTACTAGGAAGAAGAAAAAGGACGAAATTCCAGTTGCGCCGGTTTTTTGCTGTTTAGTTGATCTACCCCTTTGACCATTTCCACAGGGGTTATACAGTGTAGTTCGGCTTGTGGCTATCCCTTTAGAAGGGAAGTATTGTTCCAGCTCTTTTGAATGTAAATGATGTACCTCGATCGGAATGAATATAACAAGGAGATCCAAAGATGTTGTCCCAGCGCTCCGATTACAGTTTTTGCTGACAAATCTTCACAAGGTATTGCAAAAGGATATCTTGTATATTCGTCGACGACTGTCAATAGATATTTCTAGTGAGTGTTTGATGGTAAGGGAACTTTAAAGTCCATACTGAGTCTTTCAAATGGAGCTGTTGCCTTTATAAGATTACCTTGT
This sequence comes from Aelia acuminata, assembly GCA_911387785.2. Lineage (NCBI taxonomy): Eukaryota > Metazoa > Arthropoda > Insecta > Hemiptera > Pentatomidae > Aelia > Aelia acuminata. The sequence continues at coordinate 82,050,566 of OU426978.1, read as the reverse complement.
ACAGAAGCGTGGTTTGACAGCTTTGCAGGTTCTACAAGAGGAAGTCACTTTCCTAACCTTTTCTATGCTATATGGGAGATTTTGAATTTTGACATAGTGAACCATGCGGGTGACTCCAGGGTGGCATAATGATTCATGTAGGGCCTCTATTATGTTGTTAGAGTGGGAAGAGCTGCAGAATGTGGTTAAGGCATCAGCTGCTGCTTTTTCTATTCCTGGGTGATAAACGATATCATAGTTATACGCAGCCAACTCAAGTCGCCATCGAGTAAGTTTCTCATTCCTGATTTTCCCAGGATGTTTTATGTCTAACATATCAGAGACAGATTTTTGATCAGTTATTAATTGGAAGGTACGGCCGATTAAATAATACCTCCACTTCCAAAGTCCTTCGATTATGGCATAGGCTTTCTCTACTGCCGAGTGACGACGTTCACTTTTGGATAGAGTTCTGGAGAAGAAGGCGACCGGCTGCTGGTTCTTTGTAGGGACTGCAGCAATAGCTACATCAGAGGCATCAGTCTCCACTAAGAAAGAAACGTTTTCTTCTATATTGTAGATACAAGATTTTAAAATACACATACGAATGTCATTGAAATCTGCCACCAGCTGAGGTTTAAGAGGGAATGTTTTGCAGTTTACCAGTCGACGAATTTTTTCAGAAAAGTATGGTACCCATTTAGAGTAATATGAAAACATTCCGAGGGCTCGCTGTAAGGAAGCTTTGTTCTGAAGTAATGGAAAATCGATTAATGGTTTGAGTCTATCTGGGTCAGGATGTAGGGTATTATTTCCTATCAGGTAGCCAAGAATTTTAATTGATTTTAAATTAAATTTAGATTTTTGCCTATTAAATGTAAGATTATGTTTCTTGCAGGCCTCCATGAATTTATTTAAGTTATGGTCATTTTCAATCTGGTTCTTTCCTCTGACAGTAATGTCGTCCAAAAATATATTTACCCCTTCAAGACCTTCTTTAGTTTTAATTTCGTCCATTTTCCTTTGAAATGCCGCAACACCATTAGTTACGCCCATTGGAATCCGTTTAAACTGCCAGTTTTCTCACAGCTTCAAAGGCTGTATAAGGTCGGTCTTCTTTTTGCATTGGGATCTGATAGTAAGCACTCTTTGGATCAATTGTACTATGGACATTATATCGGGCTATGTTGGAGGCAATTTTCTCTTTTGATGGTATCGGATATGCATCCAATAGAGTATACTTGTTAATGGTGAGGAAATAGTCTATGCGCATATGTTCCCTTTCACAACTAGAACTTTTGCTCTCCACGGAGAGTTACTTTCCTCAATGACACCGTCCTTTAGTAGCTCTTTAATGTGAGTCTGAATAAACTTCTCGTCTTCATCCAATCCTTGATTTTATTAATATAGGTTTCCAGTTTGGAGTTAATTATTTAAATTAAACGGCTGGCCCTATTTTAGAGCAGGCGAGACTGCTGACACTTAAGGTTGGCCTATTGCCGCCGAAAGAAACTGGCAAGCTTGATTACTGTCTGAGGATGTCATGACCCAATATTACATCAGTGCAGCAGTTCTTTAGGACACTTAGTTCAATATCTGAATATGAATTGTTCAGTGCTTGTAAGTTTAAGCGACTGAAAGACTTAATATTGACACAATAAGAGGACGAAGCCATCGAGACACCAGAGGTAGTAGGATAGCGCACGAGGCTATGTTTATTAGCAAACGCTTCGCTAATAAAACTCTGCTTACTCCCGGTATCGATCAGGCCATCAGCTGAATACCCATAGATTTTTATATGTATTGCAGACTTAGCAAGACTAGGAGGTGGGGCTCCTGAGATTTTAGATGGAACCAAACAAGGATGTATGGTAGCTGTCGTCGCCCAGTTTTCTTCATCAGAAACGTCACAGTTTTGCGTGGAAGCTGAGGTTTTCAATTTAGATTTGCAGATTCGAAAAAAATGGCCCTTTTTGTTACATTGTTTGCAAAAGGACTCCCGGGCTGGGCAAGATGAACAAGGATGTCTCGAGAGACCGCAGAAATAACATTTTTGTGAGTTTACGGCAGCATTAAAGGAGATTCTGGCTGGGGTGAAGACAATCGATCTGGAATTCTCCGAGAGGAGATGGATGCAGCTTGAGGTAGGTTTGAAGTGTACGATTCTGAGAAGACTTGTGAAGATTCTAGAGCACACGTGCCTTTGAAAAAGGCGTCATCTAAGGTTAAATTGAAATTTTCTAACAACCTTTGTCTAATGCTAGATGATAAAAGGCTATTAATGAAGGCATCTCAAATGTATTCATCTCAATACGCAGTGGCACTAACATCTTTGAACCCACAATCAACACTAAGAACACACAATGATTGAAGGAACTGGTCTACAGATTCATCTGAACGCTGATGCTTAGTTATCAACTTATGCCTAGCAAAGATTTCATTTTTAGGTTTGATGTAAAGTGTGTCTATTATAGGAATGGCTCCTTCATTTGACGAACATTCACTAATTTGTTCAAAGATAGAATGACTTACCTGATTGAATAGTAGATTTAACTTCTCCTCTTCTTTTGCTTTAATAGATGTGATGAATATTTGGAATGTCTTTTTCCAATGAATCAATTTAGAAGTACTTAAGTTAATTTAGAAGTTCTGTATCAAATCTTTCAGGTTTTAAATATTTGTCCATTTCGAAAGTAAATTTTAATGCTTATCAAATTGTAATGAATAGAAAACACCTTTCATTTAGCAATGCTTTAATAAACATTAAATTGCTGTATAGAATTGAATACCAAATACATGTATATAACTGAAAATTAATAATTACTAAACAAGTGATATAATTTGATAAGAAAGAGATATATCACACGGAGTAGTAAAGCCTTTGTTTTTATATTCATTAAGCCTGCATTATAATTATATTAGGAAGGTTCTTTCTCTACCACATTACATATTACCAAGAATTCTTGCTGAACAATTTGTCAATTAAAATATTTTTTTGTTTTTATAATTTTAAAAACTTGTGAAAAATTTCATTGTGGGGGTATGGATTATTGTGATGATGGATGCGATTTTACTTTTGATGAGTTGCTTAAAAAATATTAAAGATGACTTTCAAAATAATTTAATTTTAAAAGCAAGAAATTCTAATTTTTTAATTATCTTTATAAAGATTTAAACTTTAATCATTATATTTCAAAAAACAATGTTTTTAAGTTCATAAAACGTATTTTTAAATTAAGATGTGAATTGTTATATTTATATTATAATATAACTAGATGTGAGGAGAGACATTTATGTTCTATATGTAACATGAAAGTGGTAGAGGATGTTTATCACCATGTTGCTGTCTGTCCAGTATTTAAGGAATTTCTTAGAGAGAGCTTAGGTAAAGACGTCCAAAATTAAATTTATTTCCTCTTTGAATGGCCAAAACTGGAACAAACTTAAATTTCACATTAAAGCCTGTCATTATAGAGGTCTTCTCTCAGAACAGTTTAATTATTAATATTAATTAACAGTCATATTATTGTTAGAGATGTTTATCTTTCATTTGTATTAGTTTTATTGCTAGGCCCGCTTTCACAGTTATTAATTTATTATGGATCAAACTGTTATTTACTATAAAACATTTATTTCCTTTAAATTTTACAACACAACTCTGCAGATGGACAATGTCCAGGCATTGAGTAAATTATTATGAAGAATTACTTCTGTTATTTTGTAAAATGTAAATAAAACACTTTATTATTATTATTATAATATACTTTATTATTATTAGAACCAATCTTTTACCAAAAGTGATTGATTGCCCTCAAAATAATTTAAACAAAAAAAAAATTTTTGGATGAGTACCTTAAGAAGACTAGGCAGAAGCGTTGCTATAGAATTTTCAGCCAATGGATTACTTGATCAGCTGGAAGTGTATAAAACTGACCTAATATCTAAATTGAGTTAACAAGTGAGAGATAGATTCATCGAAATTGCCAGAAATGCTAAACACAATTTGATTTATAAAAATTTGAATTATTAAGTAATATATTTTGAGTCAGAGGACATCATTATATCTGACTTTTTGTAAACCAAGGGGAGAACTATTTAACATTAATTAACAATCTCGGATTAATAAAAAAAATAATTTCTCGTCTAGCAATTTAAATGTTACTAGAATGCACTTCATCTCTATATGTCTGGTGCTGACACAATTTAGGTTAATTTTCATTGGAAAAAAGACATTCAATCAAAAGGAAACATTAAAATTATTAAATGGTTTAGATTATGAAAAATTATATTCATATCTAAAAAAAGTGACTGCTTACAGAAATGAATAGTAAAATAACTTAATTATTAAGTGCTCCAAATGAAAATCTTAAAATGTGCTCTGTATACATATATATGTATGCATACGTGTGTATGTATATATGTATATTTATGTTAACAGATTAATATAATAAATGTATTTGCAGTAATAATAAGTAACCTCAACAGACAAACTCTGTTCATTGTCTATAATATGTGATTAAAAATTTTGTAAATAAACATATCTATCTATCTATGGCAGTAAGCCGTCTGTCCAGTTGGCTAGTTTCATGTTTTTTATTCCTTTCTACTCTGTTTAGCCTTGATAGATAGTACCTTGTATTCATAAATGTAAACATAATTTCTTTTTTGGTTAGTAATTAAAATGCTGGTTAATTAAAAAATGCTTGGGTAATTAAAAAAATGGTTAGTAATATGTATTCCTTTCTAAACTCCTTCAAAACAGAACATATTCCAAAAAAGTGATAGGTATCCTCAGGCAAGTTTAAGTTACACATGGCACAAGTGAATATCCTATTGCCTATTGTGAATATCCACCACAGTTTGCAGTTTAGCCCCAGCAGTTCGCCTCTTGCTCTGAATATTAATGATTTTTTATTTGAACTCAGAGGTTTGTTACTAATATAATGTTTAGCCTGATCTATATCTATACCTATACAATGTGGGTGTTTATCTTTTTAACCCTATTTAGCATTTCTGCCTTAATTTCAGCCTCAATTTTATTCATTAAATGCTCCGGAACTAGTGTTTTAATAACTTCTCTATTGATTTCAATTTGAACCCGATTGCCTATTCTCACTAATTCTTAATACCAAGATATTTCCTTATCTATATTTATATTTACTATAAAATTTGTTTATCTATTTGTAGGGCGGTTTCTTAATACTTTACTGATATAATCTTAATGTGTAACTGTAGAGAGATTGGTTTGAGGTTGCTAACTGTAATATATAATCCGGTGTGTTAAGAGGGAGGTAAAACAGTCTTTTTATAAAATATTTTTGTATCTTTCTTACTTCTGGATAATTCAAGTATCCTGCACTCGCATTTTCTTCTCTACTGGAATCATTTTGTTATTAGCTATTCTTTTATTCCATATACTATTAACTGCAAATTTAGCTTTACCTATTTTCCCTCTAAAATTTATTTTAAAGTTAAACTAAGGATTAATATTTTTACCTAGATATTTTTAATTATCCACACACAGCATTCTTCCACACTTAAAGTACCACCTTTCATTCTTTTTCAATTTTCCTGCCCATCTCCTGCATACCATAATCTGCAATTTATTCGGGTTCACATTAAGATTCCATTTCTTACAGAGATCTCTTATTAACTGTAAGGAAGCAGGTTAAGAAGGCAATAAGCACTATGTCATCGACAAACATCAGAGTTTTTATTTTCCATTTATTTATGAGAAGCTCTCCTGTGAACAATAAAAATAATATAGGGTTGAGCAAGCATCCTTGTTTACCCCCATTTCGCTTATTAATTCAGTAGAAAGTCTATTTTTGCACCAAAATTTTGGATTAGAATTCTCATTATAATTTTTCAATATTTTTATATTTTTGTTTGATGATTCTCAAGTTGAGTTTGTTGTTGAGTTAATTTATAAAATTAAACAATTCTATCTATGCTATCTGATGCTGCTTGGAAGTCTACAAAGAACAGATATACTATTTTATCCTGATTAAATTTTATATTTGGTATATTGTACAAGTTAAATAAGTTATCAATGGTATTGTAGCTAGAGATGTAAAACTATCGATAGTTTCGATAGTACCGGACATAAAACTATCAATAGTATTAACTATATTTAGATGACATGGGGGGGGGGGGGGGGTAAAGTAGTAGAATTTTCCATTTGGAACAATAGGAGCTATAATGCACATTTTCATTTGCACTTTTTTCTCCCCTTTTTTATTAGGGAATAAGATGAACATTTCTGTGAATAGATGGGTTTCATTAAACCTGGAAATAATATTTATCAGTTTCAAGCTTAATCGTAACCACACAGAATAAAAACTTTATCAAAAGGTCGCAGAAACTATATTTAAAGGAAAGCTAACCAACACTCTTTAAGTAGCTATGCAACCAGGATTCCCAGTTTTCGAAGTAGTTGATTTGACATGACAACATTTAGAAACCAATCCTCGAAGAGTTTTTGAAGAAAAAAGGATGTTTTTGTGACATTTGTCTTGGAACTTCAAAAACATGTTCTCAGGTAGTTAATTTAGAGAGATTGATGAGAATATTTTGTTACAAAAACTGTTTCTATGCCATTAACCAAGTAATTTTCAATAACATTCAATACATTTCTCCATACGTCGAAACCAGTCATTAAACCAGCTCTGCCAAGTTTCATCTGGATTGAGGCACATTCATCTTCCCAAGCCCTCAGAAGGTCCTCGTCGCTTGAAAAACGTTTTCCTTTCAGCTTTATTTTCACATGTGGGAACAGCGCAAAGTCATAGGGAGCAATGTCTGGACTGTTAGGAGGGTGCACTTCAGCTCAGTAGTGGCCATAGACTCTGTGCAGGCTCTGGCACGGTGAGCCGGTGCGTTGTCATGGTGGAGTGTCCATTCTTGACTTTGGTCTCAGGTTTTCATAGACTCATCACAGACTCTATGACTTTAGGCAGGCACTGCTTAGTGTACCACTGGCTGTCTTCTGTGTCTCCAAAACAACACGCTCTACAATTCCGGCTTGATCTGAAAAATACAGTGATAATTTTTTTTTTTTTTACAGATCGATATTTTCTGAGAGTTACAGGTGTATCCTCATCGTCAAATGCCCAAACTTTGTTTTGAGCCTTGGTCGGCACATCATCAGAATGTCCCTTATCAAATAGTTTCAGCATCTTTCGGCACCAAGTCACACGATGAATCATTTTCTCTTCCGTTAGACTATGGGCCCCTAAGGACAACAAAGTATTTTTAGCTTTGAATGGTCTCTCAGAATTGAATGAATTGCTGATGTATGAAGGCATAATGTCTCCTCTATCTGTTGATATGTCACTCGACGGTCCTCATCAAGCATTTTCCTTACAGCAGAAATGTTTTATGCAAAAATTAACTTTGTAACGATTTATCCGATTTCAACAAATTTTGTCACACTGGTTGTTGATTGTCTAAATAGATGTCTAATGAGATTAATTGTGCATAAATGGTTGTATGCATATTATTGGGATGGAGAGTTAAATATTAACATATCCGATTGCCATGAAATGGGAAACAAAGATTGTTCATAGGTCAAATAAAAGTATAACAAGGCCAATTCCTCATAATTTTTATAATGAATTGGTTTTATTTTGTAAGGGAGGGGGTTAATTATTGACTTTTTATTGGTTTATTTGAAAGTAATTTAAATCGGAAAGTAAGTAGGAGGCATACACGAAGGCATAAACAGGATCCATATTGGTTGGGATCTGTTAGGATTGGAGTTAGGGATGAAAATTATATCGGGATGAAAGATTATTCCGATAATATTTTAAATACGGAAAATAATAGTCTAGCTTCGCCTCCAGAATACCAGAATGCTGAATCGTTTATAGCAGAACCGAGTAAAGAGGAAGTTGAAGTAGGCATTGAAAAATTGAAATAACATAAAACAGCAGGAAAAATAAAAATATAATATTCCTAGTGAACTAATCAAGGCATAAAGAAAAGGTGGGATGTCTAAAATACATCTTTTAGTTAAAAATGTCTGGGGACAGAAGAAAATACCAGAAGAGTGAAAAGAATCGCTTGCAAGTATCAAAGAGGGATTGCAATAATTATCGCAGAATATCTCTCCTTCCAGTTTGTTATAAAATATTTACGTTAATCCTGACTAGTCGAATAATGGAATACACTGAGGAAATTATGAGAGACTACCAGTGACTTATTAGACAGAATTGTTCAACCACCGATAAAGTATTTTCTCTCCTTCAAATATTAGATAGAGAAAAATTCTTTTTATCTATTTGAATTAATGAATGAAAACGTGTTTATTTACAATCCATAATACGAAGCATTACATAGAGAAATAAACAAAACACATAGACATTTTTATCTATTTCAATAAGACTTATTAGTCGATTAACCATCAAAAGTTATATTAAAAAAGTAAAATAATTAAATAAAAACTATCGATTTATGAATCAATTGCTATGCACTAGCTAGTAGGTCTCAAGTATTTTTTACTTTAATTTTAATTTTTTTATTTAAAATACAAAATATTTTTTTATTTTGTATTAACCCTCCAAAACCGGGAATTATTTATTTGAAAAATATTTGTTTTTTTTTTAATTTTCCAATTCTTATAGTAATACAAAAGTTAAGAAAAATAATTTTAAAAATTCATGAATTACAACATCACAGAAAGGTGTGACATAAATGTCACACTAGGCTTTCGACCTACTAAATTTTTCAAATTTCAAATTTTGATAGATTTTTATTAGGGTACAAACAATAACCAAATAAATAATTTTTTTAATTAGTTTATTAAACAAATTAGACGAACTTTACAAATTACAGTTTTTACATGTTCCATCTCACTTTTTGTGGTATGGAAGAAAACATTTTACGCACAAACCCACCTTACACTTCACACAAATAGTGTTCACAGTACTTTTGCAGGTTTCACTTGCACACCTCTTGCTTGGGGATAGGTTCGATGTCAATCTTTAATTACTTCAACAACTGGGAATCCTGGTTGTATTGTTCCTTGAAGAGGGTTGGTATAGCTTTCCTCTAAATACAGTTTCATTGACCTTTTGATAATTTTTTTATTCTTTGCAGTTATTTCTAAGGGATAGGTTCGATAAAGTGATCTATCTGATCATACCGAATATCGATTGGAACTCTGGATGATCTGGGACTTGAAGATGTAGAAGGCCCTGGTGACTTTGTTGGTGTTTTGTATCGCTTTAAGTAGCACAAAACAACAGATCGCCTGAATTGAAGCTTTTGGCAACTTGGGTGCCCTGCTTGCTAATAGGTTAGCCATGCATTATTCATGGCAGCATCAATCAGCCAAGTGAATAACGGCCACCACCATTTCTTCCCACGAATGCTAATTCTTCTCTGACCGATGTCCTTGTCCATCCGATCAGTTCCTCCCATGTTTTGATTATATTGATTAATCAGGACAGGTTGAGAAATGAATATGTTTTTTCTCTTTTTTTGGCAAAATCTTTTGATTTTAGCCGCTGGTTGCACGCCATAGGCTGTCGAAGCGACAGAAACCACATTGTTGTCCACCCATTTGCAAATAAGAATCCTGTCTCTTTTTCTAAAATAGCTTTTGATGTCTCCATTTTGCCTCTCTCCATTTTGCTCATGGTCGCTTTATTCGGCAGCGGGCAATCTTTTGGAATCCGGTTCTCTTGAATCGTGCCCGTTCCATGGTAGCCTCGTTCTTTGAGGCACTTTAAAATATTTAAACTTGTAAACAAGTTATCCATGTATATACCAGGTCGGCAAGTTTAAAATGTCGTTTATTTCTTAAAATATATACACAGTAATTTAAAAAAAAAGTATAATATATTTTATTCAAAGTACTGGCCCTCGCTTTCTACACATTTTGTCCATCTCTCGGGCAATTTATGGATACCATTCCAAAAGAATGCTTCATCTTTATTTGAAATCCATTCATCGAGCCATTTTCTTACATCCTCCAAATTGTTAAAGTGTTGCTCAGCCAATGAGTGTCCCATCGATGAGAAGAGATGATAATCAGAAGGCGCCAGGTCAGGTGAATACGGCGGGTGGGGTAGGAGTTCCCAACCAAGCGAAGAAATCGTTTCCTTAGTCAATCTGGCTGAATGTGCCGGAGCGTTATCATGCTGAAGAATGACTTTGGCGTGCCTGTGAGCCCATTCTGGGCGTTTTTCGATCAATGCGTGACTCAAATTGATCATTTGTTGTCGGTAACGGTCGGTATTGACTGTTTCGCCGGGTTTGAGAAGCTCGTAGTAGACTACTCACTTCTGATCCCACCACACACACAGCATTGTCTTCTTCCCAAAACGATCCGGTCTTGCACTCGATGTGGATGGTTGTCCTGGCGTTACCCATGATTTTATTCGTTTGGGATTCTGAAAATAAATCCATTTTTCATCGCCAGTTACAACTCGATGCAAAAAACCCTTTCTTTCGTGGCGTAAAAGCAGCATTTCGCACACAGTTTTTCGTTTTTCCATCTGTCGTTCGTCCAATTCATGTGGAACCCATTTTCCAACCTTTTGAATTTTTCCCATAGCTCTCAGGCGATCGGAAATGGCTTGCCTAGTGACATTCAACTGTTCTGCCATCATTTGTTGGGTTTGGGTATTGTCTTCGTCTAATAAAGATTGCAATTCGACGTCCTCAAACTTTTTTGGTCGATTTTCTCGTTTTTTATCAGTAACATCAAAATCACCACGTTTGAAACTTTGAAACCAACGTTCACATGTCTTGACGGTTGGAGCAAGATCGCCATAAGTCTCAACAAGAATTCGATGACATTCAGATGCCTTTTTCTTTTGATTGAATAAGAAAATCATGACATGCCGCAAATGCTCTTTATTTGGCTTAAAATTAGACATTTTTAACACCAAAGAAAGGTATGATACGTCCACGTAAACGACTTAAAAACAACTGACTTTTGTAAACAAATGACTAACAAACAAAATAGCGTTTAGAGATAAGCAAATCCTTCAATAGGCTAAGAGCGCATTCTATTGGAATTAAAACGACATTTTAAACTTGCAGACCTGGTATGGTATGGGTAATTTTTTTTTCCCCTTGGCAAATTGTCCAAAAGCAGGATAAGAGGGGCTGCAGCTTTTCCAAACGTCTCATCATATGTTTTGTTTGATGCCTGGGTCTTCCCTTGGTAAACTTCAAAGTCAATCAGGTATCCAGTTTTTGTGTTGAGACACCATACTTTATAGCCAAAACGAATTGGCTTCCCACGTATAAACTGTTTACATCCATGGCGGCCATAATATTTTACCATCGATTCGTCAAAATCTAGTGATTTGTATGGAACAAAATATTTTGAAAAATTTATTTTTAACATGTCCATAAGTGGGCGTAACTTGTTCATTTTGTCTAATAAGTCAAGATTGCTGTTGTCAGCAGCATGCATGCATTTCATAATTTGAATGAATCTATCTCTCCTCATGCAATTGGAAACCAAGACATTGTGAACATCTAACTTTGTTTCCCAATAAAACCTCTTGCCTGGTAAGTCCACATATCCACTTAACAAAAGTATGCCTATGAAAGCTTTGATTTCATCCACGCTTATCTGAGGATCAGGCATACTTATTCGACTCATCTCTGAGAAACGTAAAAATTTGATCTGTCAAAAACATTTCAAAGCATTCGACCGGTGTAATATCTTTGAAGAGTTCGTTAGATTCTGTGGTGAATTTATTATATTGAATGTTTTGTAAATCACCTTCAATCCATGTCCTTTTTCTATTTTTCACATAATCAGACACTTCGAATATTTCCCCTATGCGGATATTATTCCTTAGAACAATTTCTGCATCACTAGTCAACTGCCTAGCAGTTAGGTTGTCGATGAGTCCTCCCTCGTCTTCATCAGCACTGTCCTTGTCTGTCAGGATGTTTGGTTCAGGCAATATAAATGCCAGCTACTTCTTCTTGGACATCACTGACATCAGGTTGCGCAGCATCTTCATCCCCTTCTAGGATATGGAGAGCCTCTTCAAGTGTGAGACCACCCACAAACGAAATATTTTTCCTAAAACAATAAATAGCAATTAAAAAAAATAAACATCTACGCAATCCCAAAAAAAAGGTATTTGATGAAATGTAATTTGAAAATATATACCTCCGTATAAACCACAATAGTTATTTTATTTTTTTTAAATGGGAAACGAGGATTAAGCTGCTATTCTATAAAACTATTTATCAATTGCTGATATTCGGGAAATAGCATAATCAGGGAAAAACCAGTGATATACCTTCAATTTATATTAAAAAAAATTTTTTATTTTGTTGTATCAAAAGAAATTTATTATTTTATTATATAAAAAAAATTATTATTTTATTATATAAAAAAAATTATTATTTTATTATATAAAAAAAAGTTTATCCTCAATTTATATAAAAAAAATTAAAAAACGGATTCTGTTATTAGCGATTGCAAATAGGAATTTAAAATTGAAAATACAGATAAGGTCTGAAAAATCGATAGTAATTGAAAACTTTTATAAAATAAATTTAAAACTTGAAAGACTATCTCAAAAATTGTTAATTAAAGTTGTGAAAATTTTTATTGTTTCAAAATTATTCATTTTTTATTAAGACACTAAGCAAAAACAAAAAGAAAATTATATTCATATTCTTATGTATTTTCTCAAAATTTATGTATTGTTTATTTATTAATTTTTACTTTCACTTACGTATATATGAAATATATAGTAAGGAAAGTATTGCGATGGTGAAAAATTTCGACTTCCGGTTTTCAACGGAAATACACGTTTTGGGGTCCCCTGAGTCCAAATAACCAAGTCCCGTGAAACGGTCTCTGTGCGTGCTTGCGTGCGTGCGTGCGTGTGTGTGTACAGACTAGCTCAAAAACCATAAACCGTGCGAACCTGAAATTGGCTATTTAGTGTATGTATATGCCCGCGATGTGACAGCAAAAATTTCATCAAAATTGGTCAAAGGGAGGGGGTACTTTATTTAATAACTTTTTACGTTTTTTTCGATTTTCTCAAAAACGGCTCTAACGATTTTGATTAAACTGAGTATTTGGTGTATTAATATGCCCGAAATATGACTAAAATTTCATCAAAATTTATCAACCGGAGAGGGGACTTTACTTAATAAATTTTGTATCATTTTCAGGTGTTTTTTTTATTTACTCAAAAACGGCTTCAACGATTTTGATCAAACTGTGTATTTGATGTATGTACATGCCCGAGATATGACTGTGAAAATTTCATCAAAATTAATCAACCGGAGGGGGCACTTTATTTCATAACCTTTTTTCCAATTTATAGCTTTCTTTAAATTATCTCAAAAACGGCTTTAATGATTTTGATCAAATTCGCCATGTTTAATGAAAATAAGGTGTTCTATAATATCAGGTAAGCTTTATTTATCGTTATTAAAATGTTCTGAAGGGGCTTAAATGAGGAAGGGGGCTTTTTTGTATTTCTATATAGTACCTTTGTTTTTCTTTATATGGAGAAATTAGCTGTCTCTCATTAGGTCTAAAAATAAGAAATGGCTAAATATGAAATATGAAAAAATCAAGTAAACATATTCATTGAGAAACAAAGAAAAATATTCAGTCAACTCATGAAACACGTTGAACCCAGGCATGCGGGGTACGCCTTCAATTACAGACCATTGTTCACAATTAAAGCCGTTCTGTTCATTTAATGGAAATTATTTGTTTCATGGTAACTAAATGAAGTTTTCAACAACTACATAGAGAATTATAAAATCAGACGACTTGGAGTATTATGTTTGCATTGCCAACATCAAGTTCTTCAATGTTTGCAAGTATCAACAATAAAAACTTTTATTTGATAATAAAAAAAATTAGTGCTTTTTATAAAGCAAATAAAAACAAAAATAAGAAATTAATGTGGAAAAATGTGTGACTTTGAGAAGTGGCAATTAACAAAACACATCAATTTTTAATCTCAGTATGTTGGTAAGTGAAAGTTGTGTGTTGCGCGCACGCACCAGATTTTTTTTTTTTAATTTTGATGGAAAACGAGATTTTAAAAACAATTATTAAAAACTACCATTGTTTCAAAAATACCAATAGATACGTGATTTGGGACGAGTTGTGAACAAAAATTTAACAAAGGTAGTTCTAAATCCGAGTGTGACATATTTGTTACACTGAGTTATGACCGAAAATATCAACCTAAACATTTTTTTTCAAATTTAAGATTTTGTATGCTTTAACTTTAGTGCCAAATGAAAGCAAAACACGAAAAATTAAAATTTTAAATATATATATAATAACATAAAATGACTTACCATGTATCAAGATCGAAATTCATTGTAGACCAATTTTCAAACTTCAATAGAAACACAAATACTAACTGTTTGAACTCACTGTTTGCACTAAACTGACTGTCGGAGCCCCTTGCAGGTAGACGCACCGGTAATTCACCCCAACCAATAGAAAAAGAGCAAGGGGGATGGAAAACCCGGGATACCTTCTATTGTGACATAAACGTCACACTAGGCTTTGGAGGGTTAAAGTACTTTTATCGAAAAGTATTTTAAATGGTTTGAGGTTAAAATGCATTTTATATTTAAAAAAATTAAATACTGTAACGCTTCTGTGGGTTAAATAATGTTTATTAAACAAAAATATGCAATTATCAATGCCAACGAAGTAATACAACTCAAATATTCGAGCAGGTTACAAAAATGTTAACTTTATAGCACACAAATCATATGACTTGAGCTTCACAGACTTAGACTAACTGGCTCAGTCACTTGCTCCTTATATATAGTTGCAAAACGAACCTTCTGAAAGGTTCGGGATCCTCCTGGGAGGTTCCAGGTCTACCTCGAAAAGATCTAGGCCTGTCCACATGCTCCAACGATTTGTTTTGACCAATAGTCGTTCCAACAAAAGGTTTGGGATTTTAAACCATATGTTTTTTTATTTGATTTATTTAATATTTTAAATAATCTATTTTAAAATAAAAATTAAAATACTTTTTGCCAAGGTGTGGTTCAAAGGAATGTGATATAAGCCAGCCTTATATTTTTTGTGTGAAGTTGATATTTTTTTTTTTATTAGATAAGCATTATTTGTTAGAAGCATAAATAAAATCACACTGTTTTATTTTGTTTATTTTTATTTATTGTTTATTGTTTATTATTAATTAACTGAATATATGTAGAATTTTTCTGTCTTTAGTAAAAAATAATCACTTTCTTTAAAGTGATTTTCAAATTAGCAAATCATGGATTCTCCTTTTTTAGTTAATCGATAGCCAGTCATATAAATTAAAAGAAAAAGTGAAAATCCAATATCCCATTTATGAGGCAATTATCTGATTTTCTTATTTCTATACAAAGAAAGCTACAAGTTTTATAGTTAGGACCTTCATGGTTTTCTTTTTATTGGTGCACTTCATCAACCATGTTTTAGATTTTATTGATCATTAATTAAATATTTTCCTGATAATACATGATAAGATTTACCAAACACGAAACCTTAAATTGTATTTTCTTAAATGTTTTTTAATTGATAATCTATTTCATTTTATATTTTTATGCGATATGAAAGTAGAGCAGTTGTAGTTAAGTCCTTCATTTCCTTGTTTCAAATAATATTAGAAGTGCTCCAGCTTCCCCTAGCCATGTTGGAATGTCTGGTTTGATGACGCCAGAGTCGCTTTCTCGAGAAGGTTCTCCTACAGAATCGGCATCAGGTTCTCCTGCTGGACTCAACAGTCAGTCAGCCCCTGGTTCACCTAGAAATCGGAATGATGGTATGTTGTAATTTTCATTGAAGCTTTAAGTTTAGTACTGCTAATAAAAGTTTTTTGATTTTCTTAAAATTTAAGCAATTGCACAAAAACTATGTCCCAACATCATTTTAGTTTAGAATGGAATTTATAAATCTGAAATATGATAAATGTTTGTGTGCATGAACCTATGCTAAGCTGGCATAAGTAATGGAAAGGTATTTTTTGGAACATATTGAAAAAAAAGTGATCGTTTGTTCAGTTAATGCCAAAGTCAGAGAATGGAAATCAACTTACATTTTTCTAGTATTAATGTGTCCTTAATTTTTTTCTTATAAGAAAGATATCCGAAATTTCTGTAAACAGGAATTTAATAACTTAATTTACAGCCTTCAAATGTTTTCAATAATATTTATTTTATTTTTTTAATGGATATTGAAAAATTCTCCTATTTTTATTCCTCTTTACCATTCGGAGCGTCGAGGAGCCTCGATAAAATTGTTGTCCTTCGCTGGTCCCTACATAGCTGCTTCATCTGGTGGAGGGTTCTGCCTCTTTTCCTTCCAAGTCTCTACATATTCTCCTGTTTAGAAATTGTATGATATCCTCGTAGTCTTATCCCTGAGAGTAAAGCTTCTAAAACTTTCTTTGGTTTCCTTTCATTCTCCACGTGGGACATGTGGCCAAACCTGTTAGGATTTTAGGGTGGTCAGCTCAAACGCTTCTCTTATAAATACATTTCTGACCCAATCCTTTCTTCCTAACCACTCTTCTCAGAAAATTCATTTTCGCTGCAGTAAAGGGCTGACTTGCATATCAAGCATTACCCAGCTTTTACTTCCATATGTACGGATCAGGTAAACAGATGATATTGGACAGATTTTTATATTCCTTTTAGTTCCTTCAGCTCCTTATTGGTGACCAATTGTACTATTGCTGATCTAGTAGCAAACATGATTGGCTTTAGAAATTCTGTGAAACATCTCTGGGTCAATCTTATAAGAGGAATTTATTATGGACCCTAAGTAGGTAAACTCTGGTGCAACATAAGAGGAATTTATTATGGACCCTAAGTAGGTAAACTCTGGTGCAACCTCAAACACCTTCCTTTTGCTGATAAGATCCACGTCTTCTTGGATCATTTCTAAAATTTTTCTAATAGAGGTGACCATTCCTTTATCGAGTAGCTCTTCTTGTCATTCTATTAAGACTTAGTGCATCTAATCTTGGGAATCAACAATTAGGACAACCTCATATGCATAAAAAAAATCTTTGTACAAAAATGGTTGTTATGTTCCATGTTCCAATGGCATTCCATAAAGCTTGGCGCTTTCATATTTTATAATCTCCTGCATAAAAACAATGATCAGGATGGGGCTTAGACTGCTGATCTGCACAACTCCCTTTACTTCCTGGTCTGTTGACTTAGTGGCTTTTCATACTTCTTTCTCGGCGCTGAACACACCTCAGTGCAACAAAATACACACCTCAGTTCAAAATGTCTACCAAATATGATCGTAAATTCGATAAAAACTTTTTATTTATTAATAAAGCAATTCATGTATCAACTAAAATGAGGATTGATCTGGAAAAGGGTCTAATGGACACTTAGGCAGGCATAAGAGTATTTTTCAATAAAATAAAGAGTGACTTATTGCAGTGAAGAAAAAAAGAAATAGAATGCATATGGATAATATTGAACAGAACCTATATTTATTTGAACTATATTTTACTATAAAGATATAATAATTCTTATGAAGGTAATTAAAACATGCATAATGAAGTCAGGTTATCCTTGAGCTTAACATTGGTTTTTGAAACAATAAATATAGCATCATTTCAATACACTTTAAATCTCTGCGGCTAAAGATTTAACATAATCTGAATGATGAGCCAGCGGATAACAAATTCTTCCTGATCTGTGTGTTAGTCTAAGCATTGTTGTGGTGAAAACACTGCTACTTGCGTAGTAACTGTTTCCGCTGGATGGGGAATTAAGGACCTGATGTAAGTACTGCTTGTTGTATACACTGCCATAAGGAGCCAAAATTGCGAGCCATAAGGATTCAAAATTGATTACTGTAACAGTAACAACCCATAATTTTTGAAAGTATATGCTGATTAGAAGTGGAGTCAGCATCTGGTTGTTCTAGAACAAGTATGTAGTGTAGTTGTATGAAGCAGCGTTTTAGGGTATAGCCATCCCAACGTAACTAAGTAATGCAAACTGCCAAATTTTTTTATGATGTCAACTCTCCAAGAAGTCTTACCATCTATACCATCTCCCTCCTATTTGGAGTTGTCAAACTTTATAATGTCCTAATTATAAACACATTTGAGTTAGGAAAACCCCTTAGTGGCTTCAGGGCTTCCAGTTTAATAATAATTTTTACTTTCACTTACCTATATATGAAATTTATAGTAAAGTATTGCGATTGTGAGAAATTTTGACTTCCGGTTTTCAAAGAAAATACAAAGTTGGGGTCCCCTGAGACCCGCAAAATGTTCTGTGTGTGTTTGTGTGTACGTGCGTGGGTGCGTGTGGGTGTGAGTGTGTGTGCATGAACAGGTAAACCAAAACGGTAAAACCTACGAACATGATATTGGGTATTTGAAGTAAGTATATGCCAGTGATGAGACAGCAAAAATTTCCTCAAAACTAAAATGATTAAAAAACCAGGATTCATGGAAATCCATGTACATAGGAATAAATAGTATTAATTTAATAGATTCTGGAGAGATGGGAGGTTTTTTTTATTTGTTTCCCCTCTATGATTTAACATCAACTACCACCAAAAAATAATGGTTTTCAAATGGAGCTGCAGTGCCCCTGAATTGTGGTTTCTTTCACAATTTTTAATTGGTTTTTCCCAATAATGAATGGAATCCTTCTCTTGACTTTTCCTTATACTGGCACATTATGCTCTGGATTTGTTGTTCAATATTTTTCCAATACATATCTCTTCTGGCTAATTGTTTTATTTTCACAATTATGATATGCGTGTGGTGTAACTGCAATAGTTCTGCTTCTTGGAGTGCTTTCAGAATCATAATTCATTGACCTCTGAAAATTTTTCCATTTTGAAGTTAGTATTCAGAATTGTAACAATCTTGATTTAGTAGTTCATGCTTGATCTTTGATAATTCTTCATCCCTCTCAGTTTCTGCTGCTAAGGTTTTGTAATTCAAGGAATTATTTGAAATATTGTACATAAGTTTGTTGCTGATTCAACTTTGTATACACATATTTTAGTTCAACTTGGTTTTTAATTTCTTCTTCAATTTTAGTGATCTCTAGTGATGAACTAATACCCTTGATAAGTAATCTGCACGTATGTTTTCTTCTGCACGTTAAACTTTATAATAAAAATTGCCTAAATAAGCTCCAGCTTATAATAAAAATTACCAAAATATCTCAGTAGCGTATTAGAGGTCATCGCTGGTAATTTTTTTTTTTTTTTACGAATAATTCTGCATAACGATTTATTATTAGCTAACGTAAAGTAATGTAAAGGTTCTGCCATTCAGAAAATAATAAGATTTTTTATAGCAAATACATTGACTAAGGTTCCGCGGTCTAACTGACTATTCTTTATATCCTTTATATCTGATTATAAAAGCAACCTTGAAACTAATATGATTGGCTTTTTGATCGACAAATTGGTGTGGTATGTGGCTTTTAATTTCAATGGATCCTTGGATATTTTTTTTCCTATGATATAGCTAAGATCATTAGTTGTAGTCTTAAAAAATTGAAATTTTAACCATGTAAATTGTTAACTGGAAGTTTTTTAAAACAAGCACAAAGTTGATCCTAACAATTTCCCCGACCCCACCAGGAAGCACCACTATTGCCAACTCGTCACCCTCGCGGTCAAGTTAGCTCTCGCACACGTAAATTTTCATTAACTAATTACTATGGGTTTTTTTTTTCCCTAGCTAATTACCTCTCAAAGGTAAATATTCTGGTATATAAATACCAAGATTGGTATATTGGTGTAAATATTCTGATTTAGTGGGGTTGATTGTCAGACCTTGCTTGCTCAGTATTCGGAACACTTCGTTCAAGTGATCTCGATGTTCGTCTTCTGAGGCGGATGCTACCAGAATATCGTCCAGGTAGACGATAATGTAAGGGAGTGCTCTGGTATTCTAATACTGTCCATGAGACACTGGAACGTCTGAGCTGCGTTCCGAAGTCCAAAGCACATACCAAGAAATTAAAAGAGGACGAAGGGTGTAATCACTGCCGTTTTCTTGATGTCTTCGTCCGCTACTGGCACTTGGTAATATGCCTTCGTCGACCATTTTGAGGAATTCCTCCCTGGCAGCCTTATATCTCTCAGGAGGATGGCGTCGAGCTTTTGCTGTGACTGGCGGTCCTTTGGTCTCGATGTAATGCCTGATGTGGTGTTTTGGTTGTTGCAGCACGGTGGAAGGACGAGTGATGGATGGATACTTGCGTAGTAAGTTTTAGTAGCACTCACCACTGGGGACTGCATAGACCGTGGGTATTTTAGAATTAGCAAGGGTGACCTTGGAAGTTAGTCCGGTCTTCGTATCGAGGAGCTGACGACCTCTGAGATCAACGATGATATGATGGTGGAAAAGAAAATCTGTGCCAATACTGGGACTGCTGATGTCCGCCACGACAAAAGTCCATGAAAGTAGCCGTCGGAGTCCTACATTTTTCGTCCTCTTGACTTAGCCGTAAGTCTTGTTCGGGGTACCATTGGCCGCGTATAGAGGAAAGTTAATAGGGTGTGTGCGATGCTGTGACCTGGCAGGGATAACAGATATACATGCACCAGTGTGCACTAAATATCTCTCTCCCGTGTCCTTTTCTTTTACAAATAATCGGCTTTGATGTGTGTCAGCGACGGAGTCCGCCATCTGAGCCGTTTCTATTAGTTTCCCTGAGGTTTAGGTTTCCATTCACAGGGTTGTCTGCACTTCCCGGCCTTTTCACCGAAGGTCTGGTGGAAATAGCACCAATTGCAATTGAGGCTTGATGTGACCGGGTTCGGCCTCGTGAGTGTGATCGGCCGCGTCATCTTCGAGCCATTTGACTTTTCAGCTCTTCGACTTCTGGGCACAATTGCTGGATCTTCTCTTCTAGATCAGTTAGTTGAGAGGGCTGGCATGGAGGTGTTGTGGGTTGTGTGCAAACCTCGTGGACGGTGGGCTCATAAACTTCAGCAATCCGGTCTGCAATTTCTGCAAGTTTATCCACCGATGATTCGTTGGTGTCGGCTAGACTGGCCTGCGTACGGTCAGGTAATGCCCTCAGCCACATAGTGCTTAAGAGGTCTGAGGACAATTAGGTACTGCCAATTACCTTTTTTGTACTCCCTCCTGGCCAAATGGGGCATAAGGAGAAGGTTACTCTAGAGGTATGTACTACCCGAACCAACAGATAGTGGAAATGAAAATTTTCCTAGCATATTTAAAAATATTGTAACGCTTATGTGGGTCAACAAATATTTATTTAACAAAAATATACAGTTATTAATGCCAATGAATTAATACAAACTAAATATTTGAGCAGGTTACAAAAATGATAACGTTATAACACACAATCATATGAATTAGGCTTCACAGACTTAGACTAACTTGTTCAGTCACTCGCTCCTTATATATAATCGTAAATGGTCAGGTCTGGAATGTTCTAGAACAACGTGGACAGTTCTACATCTTCGTGGGCTAGGCTTAAAAGATCTGGACCCAAATAGTTCGTTCCAACCGCTTATTTTGTTCCAACAAACGGTCTGGGAGTTTACACCATATGTTTCTTTTATTTACTTATCGATTTAATCTTACAATATATTTGAAAAAGTAAATATAAATACTAACGAAGATCAAATTAACAACTGCTACAGGTTCAGTTAAAGGGATGGAAAATGCCCAATCTCTACTGAAAAGGAATCTTTTAGGGGTTTACTTATCTTTTGAGAGCGAGCGGGAGTCAAAAGCTGGAATCTATTCAAAATGGATATTCTGCAACAGTTTCGATTTTGGGAAAGAATGAACTCAAACTAGTTGTGAAGGTAATGGACAAAACCAGAACTTTAATCAATCAATATATATTATAGAGCAAAGTGTACAATGTGCGTGCCGATAAGGCTCAAAAACAACTCAACGTACGTTTAAGAAAGTTATGTCACCGTGTTGCTATATAAACCCTAACGGAGAAGAAGGTTTCCGTTTTTCTCTTAAGGGTGTAAAATTGAAGAGAAAAGGACTGGAATTTTAAGCCTCTCGCACCATGTAATTAGCCTACCTGAGAATGACATACGAGTATATGAATGAAAAATTTAGTCCTGCAGACTACCAGGAAGCGCTAGGGTATGTTTCACTCAATGTTTATTGTTCATTCATCCAGTTCAGTTTGTAAAGGTTATATATTTTTTCAGCTGTTCTTTTTAAATTACTAAAAAATCAAGCGAAAATAATTAGTTTCACCTTTTCTTTCAAAATAAAATAATGATTTTACATATCTGCAATCAATTAGAAAACCGACTGGATACCTTACAAAATTAATTTTCTCATAAGAAGGTTAATTGATTAACACATTACATTAAATCATATGACAGTGTTCACAGGGAACAGTTGTATGAGGCGATGATGGAACTTGGAATCCCTGAAAAGCTTATCAGAATGGTAAGACTCACCATGAGAGAAGTGAGATGCACTACTTGTGAGATGCACACCTTGAGAAGTGAGATGCACACCAACGATGTGCAGGTTGGTGGAGCAAGATCTGCAGAATTCACTTCTGGAAAAGGATTAAGGCAGGGGGATTCGCTGGCATGTCTCCTCTTTAATTTAGCTTTAGAGAAGTCCATTAGAGATTCTGGCATTCAAGTAGGCGGAACTATATTCAGCCGGACAGTGCAGCTTCTTGCTTATGCCGATGATATCGACATTGTTGGACGCTCTTTCCAGGCAGTCTCTGATGGATTCTTGAGACTAGTGGACGCAGCAAGAAGAATGGGCCTTAGAGTCAACGCCGCAAAAACCAAATATCTGGTCACTGAGGAAAACCACAGACCTGGCGAAACCATTACCATCGGAAATGGTTTATCATAACTCAAGATAATGTAGTGGATTCGGAAATTAAGCGAAGAGTCCTATGTGCCAATCATTGTTATTATGGCCTCGGCCAACATTTTAGGAGCCGTGCTTTGTCAATAGAAACAAAGATATTATTATATAAAACAATCATCCGGCCGATACTCCTTTATGGCTCAGAAACATGGACTATATCCAAGACTGAGGAGCAGAATCTGATGGTCTTTGAGAGGAAGATTCTTCGTAAAATCTTTGGAGCCGTTAAAGTTGAACAGGTATGGAGACGCCAGACAAACCGGGAGCTCAGAGATTTATTTAAGGAACCAGATGTGGTTCAATTCATGAAACTCAATAGATTGAGATGGGCTGGGCACGTTGCTCGAATGGCTGAGAGTGACATTCCGAAGAAAATGATTTCTGAGGTAATACACGGAACAAGGCGTAGAGGAAGACCTCGGCTGCGGTGGAG
Source organism: Aelia acuminata (assembly GCA_911387785.2). Taxonomy (NCBI): domain Eukaryota; kingdom Metazoa; phylum Arthropoda; class Insecta; order Hemiptera; family Pentatomidae; genus Aelia; species Aelia acuminata. The sequence goes on along the minus strand of OU426978.1, from coordinate 82,027,277 downwards.
TGACTGTGTGGCTGGTGATGCCAGGTCCATGCTGGGAGTGAGGAGCTGGATGGCGGCAGCACAGGATAGGAACAACTGGTGGAGGCTGGTGCAGGAGGCCAAGACTCGGCATCGAGTTGTCGTGCCAAATGAATAGAATTACATTAAATCAATATATGACATATACTTAAGTAAATTTAATGCAATATGAGTGAACATATTTTAGTAGTACAGTGAGCGAATAAAAACAGACATAAAACAAAAAAGAAGAGCCGAATTGATTATAAATCGAAAATAAAAAGTTTGAAGTGTTCTCATTGTATGTAATTATGAAAAATGGTGTTATTAGTATGTATGATGAGCATTCCAGTTGACAAAATGACTAATTCCAATTACAGCATTTTTTCAACAAGATTTTATCATCCCTCATAGTTCAGCATAAAAAGAAATATGATGAAAAAATTGTGCCCTCTTGATATTTTGGTTTTCACTTTGTAATAGTAGGTGCTGAGTCCGGCCAAATTAGGGGGAGGGGGTATCTTAAGGGAGGTTGAACTGGAAGAAAGGTTCTTAAAAAAAAAAAAAAGTTTCTATGAATCTTCAGTAGTTTCTAAACTTCTGGATCTAATAGGACCATCACAGTAGTCAGCGCTTAAGTTGTACTCGAAATATAGTTTTTTTAACTAATAGATTTTTCAACTATAATCTAATAACTTATTATCTGCTGACTGCTTGGAATGGGCTTATAGGATTCAGAATCACAGAAACCATCAAAAACGATGCATGACTCGACAAAGTTGCAGCAAAATTAATTGTTCATTCACCATTTTCAACCCCCTTTAAAGTATATAGGGTTCCTTATTTGGACGGACTCTGCTGATCTCGAATCTTAATATTGATACTATGTTAAAAGTTTCAAGAAAATGCTAATTTTGTTCTATATTTCCTTTAATTTTAAAGTTTTTCTGTTATTAAAACTACAACACAACTACCGGAGCGAAGCCGGGCACCCTAGCTAGTAAAACGTGTACGTAAAATGTGTACTATGGCAGTTTGTTCCAACTGTTAATTTGCTCCAATAACAAGTCTAGAACTATTCGCGTTACAATATGTACCATAAACTGCAATCTATATACTATACTCAGCCCATTACTTACAATTGCTTTTTAGACAGGCCATTTACCTTTTCCACCCAGCCCAGGTGCCTTGAATTTTTCTCTGCCTCACTAATTTGTCTCTCATGGATTGGGGTATGAATCGAGCAATAATGGGCCCAGGAGTCCCGTCCTGCCTTGGCCTTAGTCTCGCAGTGTGATCTAAATCTTCCTGATTCAGTTTGACGCCTAGACCCGCACCAATGCTCAGGATGATGCCTGTCACTGTCTTTCCCGGTTTCTCCGGTACACCTCTTATCTCTGTACTGTTTTTCAACTGTAGCCGCTCGGCATTATTTAAGCAGGTTTCTAGCTCATAGATTTCGACCATTAAATTTTTGTTATCCAGTGACAATTTTTCCTTATGACTCTTCTGCTCTTCTAGGAGATTTTCCATTTTCACAAGTCTGTCCATATTTTCTTTTCTATCCAATATTCACATTTCTGTCTATATGTTAAGGACAGCGCGGATTGTTTTTGTAGTGTATCCTTTATTGAGTTCTTCTATCCCTTTCAGTTTGGCCTTCATGTCCTTTACTTCCTCGGTCAACGCCCTCAGTAAACCGATTATTGAACTATGGTCCGAGGCAGGTACAGGACGCGTAGTCGATTTGTAACCTTGGCAAGTCCACTTTTTACTTATTTCTTTCCATATATACAATATACATTGTTATAGAGAGAGAAATATTTTATTGAGAAGTAGTACCCTACTTTTTAGGGCTGCTTGTAACACAGCATACTAATCAATCCATGTGGACATTAAATTTCTTTTATTGTTCTATTTTTGGTCTTCTTTTCTTATTTGTTCGTTATTTTTATTTTGAAGCTAATCTCTGCTGTCATTAGGGGTTGGATTAAAATTATTTGGGTCACTTTGCAATAAGGGCTGTCATAAATAAACAAATAGCCTAAATTCCATCACAAAACCTAGATACCATTTAAGAAATGGTGGAAAATGACCAGTCAAGGAGACCCAAATCCCTATATCACCCATATCGACCCCTAGGTCTTCTAGGAGCACTTTGTTGATCTTGGAATTGATCCGCGAGACCCGAACCAGGAACCTCTCACAGTGAATTCTCTCTCTCCGAAGGTATCATGGAATTTTTCTTTTAAGGTAGGGATACTTTTTCGCAAACCTCTTTTTTTTCCTTTTAACTGCGTCAGCCTGATCGAGGTCATTGCTTTCATATCTCACTGCCGAATCTAGGATCAGTGCTGTCCTTCCTTTTCTGGGGAAGGCTACTATATCAGTGTACCTTACTGATCCTTCGGAGTCATGTAAGGTTTATTTTTATAAAGAAAAAAAAAATCATGTTATAATAGAAATGTTATTAAAATTGTATTTCAATATTCTATTTTATCAATAATTCAATTCTTTTTAGGTTTGTGATTTTGAAAATAATTCTATTATATATTTGTATTATATATAATTATACTATACTATATTTGTAAAATAATCATTTAAAAATGTTTTGTTTTTTTAATTCCAATTATTTATAAGCTTATGAAAACTAAATATTTATTATTAGAAAATATCTTTTTAGGATTATTAATTTAAATATTTATATTAAATTTATATCTGCACCAAAGTTTTTCATCTATTTAACCACTAAATATGTATATAATGATGATGCTTTTATATAGATAATGATCTATAATAGTATTTTTATTCTTTTATACAAAACATTTAAAATTGCATTCATTGGATATCTTATTATTATGGTTTGTTTTTTTATTAATAATTTCAAGAAATATAGTATTTATTTTGATCCTCTCCATCTGCTTGTCATAATTGATCTGATAACCTGACACACTTCCAATTTAGCTCGAAAGCAAAGGTGGGCATGGCTTATTTAAGCTCCACCCTCAGGTAAACTTCTAATGTTGTCGATTTATCCATATGAATTTTATAAAAATGCAGCTGTAAAGTTTTTAAAAAAAATACTTAATACTTTTAATAACAGTTTTAAAGATGGATATTTTCCTAAATCCTTTGAACAATCTATAATTTTTCCAATCCACAAAAAGAGCAATCCAAAAAATTATAGAGGCAACTGTGACAAAAATATTTACTGGATTAATACTCCTGAGGCTAGTAAACTGGGAAGAAAAAAACATTAAATCAATAAAAATCAGGCAGGCCTTAGGAAAAATTATTTAACAGTAGTTAATATTTTTACTTTAATGAAATTATAAATTCAAGACGCAGAAAAAAAAAGGCAAAAGGTACCTATATATATTTTTTGTGGACTTCTCTGCCTCTTGTGATAGTGTAGATAGTGAAGCCCTTATCTATAAGTTATACAAAATGGGGGTATCAAGTACTATCATAAAAATTGTTTCTAATTTATACCTTGATGCTAAACCTGCTGTTTAGTGTAAAAATCTGGGGTGATACGCACAACACACAATTTTCACTTAAAAACTTACTTAAATTAGAAATTGACATGTTTTAATAAAATGTAAACACCATTCCTCAACTTCACACATTTTTCCACATTTATATGGTTATATATGTTTGTCTCCATAAGTTATAGAAGAGTAATTGTATTGCAAAACTTGAAAGTTCTCAGTACTTTTCGATTCATTATTGCTTATTTCTTTTTTTAAGAGATCTAATTTCATCTGCAGTCTATACTTTTTTTACTGCTTGCTTGTTTTTTACTGTGAGGTGCTTTTTGTTAATATACGGTGAAGGTGTATTGATAGATGTTGAATTTATGTCTTATAATGTAAAGTTTGTCTCTTATGCCTTTCTGGAAACCGTTCCTTGCATTTTTCTGTGTGCCGCCATTCGGATTTCTTAGATGGCCGCTGCCGCCGCCTTCTCTCTTCTACTCGCTCATATTGCATGGCGACGATTTCTACTTTTTTCTTCTCTTATCCCTATCGTACACGTTCCAGCCCTTTCCTGTCCTGTCCAAGGGTCAAGCCTCGCAGTGTTGTCCTGGTACGGATGGCATTAGAGCTCTGCAGGCCCGTACGAGTGAGGGGGGCTCGACATAAAATTTATGTTGGGCTCTGGTTCCCCAACAAGCGGGACTTGGTTATTTGTACTCAGGGGACCCCAAACTTGTATTTATGTTGAAAACCAGAAAAATGCTATTTCATATATAGGTATGTGAAAGTTGAACTGGTTAACGCCTTCTTTGATACTTGCAGGGGCTTAAAACTGGTATGTCTTCTGAGTCCATTTTTATTTTCCTCTTACATAAATGATGTTGAAAACGATCTACATGGGGGAGTACATATTAAAAATAGGAAAATAAAAACTCTAGCATATGCGGATGACATTGCATTGATAGCAGACATTTGCTGGGTATAGTGAAAAATGGAACTTGTTAATAAACTTATTTAAATCCAAAATAGTAGTATTAAGCAATGGCAGTAGGAGAGCTAAAAATGAACAATGGTTTGTATCCAAAGATATAATTAAGGTCGTAAACAAATATAAATATCTAGGTATGACATTTGGAAATAACCTGTCATTGAAAAAACATTTTGATATAAAATTGAAGGAAGTATGGAATAAATATAGTATGGAAAAACTTCATGACAAATAATCAAATTCCCTACTATCAGAACATAAAAATATTTTATGTGGTTGTTAGGTCGGTAATAACGTAGGGCGCATAATGTTTGGGTGGCAATAATATCACCAAGTAAATCGAACTGTTCAGTACTTTATCAAAAAATTTCTTTATTTACCACAATACACTCCAGGTTGATTTATTTGGAATATATAAGGCCACTGTTTTTATTTACACTGAAACTTCTCCACAAATATATCATTAGAATGTTAAATATGCCTGATGACGGATTACTCAAATTTTTGGCTAAAGAAACTAAAAATAAAACATATTGGTTTGTGGATATAATTAAAATGATTGATGATGTAGGGTTAAACATTAAGTTTGAAAATAAGTCAATTTAGAGATATGGTGGAACATAATTTTCACTAAAATAACATTGAAATGGTAAATAAAACTAATATATTTTTGTTATATAAAAAATTAAGTCATGGCAAAAACAAAATAAATTATTGTAAAAAATGAAAATTCGTGACATAAGTTGGGTTTTTAGTTTTTAGTTTAAAGCTAGGTGCGAAATTTTAAATGAACTAACTTTGCTAACTCCGCAACTGAAAAGAAATTGAAAATAATCTTTGTTCGAGGAACAAACATCAAACGCAATCTAGCGGTGCACAGCTGACAGCAATAGCTCAACAGCGCTAGTTTCGCAACCGGAATAGACATGCAGATTGGCCAACTCTGGCAGGAAAAGAGTACATCCTTTTTCGTTATAAGTTTTCCAACTAAATCCATGGAGTAGAAAAAGAGGCATCCTGCAGGTGCGGGAGAAGAAAGGAAGATGGGAGCGGCCAGCAGAGAGTCAAAAAACACCAGGTAGAACTTCAACTTTAAAGAAAACCGCAGTGAGTGAAACCATGCTCCGTCACAGACATTTCTTTCTTTAGTTTTTTCTTTTCTGAGCTCACTCTGAAAGCCCGAATGAATTTATTTCCTTATGTATGATTAATCAACAGAATAAATCAGTTTATTTTATTTTCTTATTTAGAGCATTTTATACAGTCCACCCATTTTAATCTTAATCCATTGTAAAAATAATTCAGTACACAAATTATTCTATTGCAGACTATTAAAAGATGATGCAATAGAACAAACAATCTTCATGTTATAGTTTGTCCCATTCTGTCCGAATTTCGAGTGAAATGCTTCTATAAGACAAGTCTAGCTATTGAAGAAGTTATTGAAAAATTAAATGGTTAAAACTTCAACGCATTGATAAAATACTGCAAATTAGTCTGGCATTACAGAAGTAGATTGGTAATGAAATTCAATTACTGATATAATAATTTTATTTAACCCTTAGGGGCGCGCAACCTCAAGGAAACACAGGGACGCGCAATGTATCTCAGAGATAATATGAAAGTTCATCACTAATCTAACGTGTTTATTGGGCTTCTTGTTGCACAAAATTAACTATTATTTATGTATTGCAATTACAGCAAATTTCCCTTTGCTTCACTGATCATAATGCTGCACTGATGAAATATCATAATATAAAATAAGAAGTTTTGGAGAATTATGTGGACAAAAAAAAAATTAAGCTTTATGTTCTATTTATTAAAAACCAATATATATCAAAAAGTCATTGTTCTACATAAACATACATACATAAAAAATCGTTTATTCATACATCGTATATAATACATTATTTTTTCATTTTCATCACACAGTTTTTGCATACAAAATTTGAATGTTGCAAACACAATGAAGTAGAACACGCTATACAACTGTATTGTGTCAGCCTTGTTTTCTTCGCACTAGAACATGGCATACATTTTTTGCGCTTTCCTTTAGATGGGGCAGGCTCTACTGTAGTATTAGAAATCACACGCCTCATGCTCCTTTCCTGGTCACAAGAGTCTTGTTTACCATCGTTTATCACAGGAAGTTGGTAAGAAATATTTTCATTTTTAGTGGTATTAGAAGGATCATCCAGATTGATATCCTGTGCTTCTCTGTTTTCGACCGAGTTTCTAAAATATTGGGATTTTTCCTGAACAGATAATTGGGGTATCCCCTTCTCGATTTTACTGTAAAATGATTCAATCCTCAACTGAAATGTTTTTGGAATTCCATTTTTTTTCTCTAATCATCTAAATAGTTGATCTTTTATCAATTGCTGGCCTAGTTCTTTGAGAAAAAACCGACGTTTGCTACCTTTTTGTAAATTTTTAATTAAAATAATTTGAGAATTTATACCCGCCATGTTCAAAATTGAATAAAATATAACCATAGGCCAACGTTTCGTGTTTCGCGATACACTAAAATTTTCACACATTTGGTCAATGGTGTCTACCCCGCCTTTGTGTTCGTTGTAGTAAGTAATTATTTCTGGTTTCAGTTTAGGGCCTGTGGATTCGTCAATTGCATTGTAATTGTGCATTGAAGATATAAGAAGCACATTCTTCTTAGGTTTGTGATATGACACAAGAGTAGCTGTAGCAAATTTCCTTGAATATAGGGCACGGTTTGTAAGAACTTTAAATTCTGTTGGAATTTGTATTTTATTTTTCTTCAACCTCCCAACAACGCTGAGCCCCTTTTTAGCCAATTCTTCCACCAGATTTATGTCTGAAAACCAGTTATCCATGGTAAGGTTTCGTCCAGAATAGAGTACCGGTTGAGCTTATCTTTTTACGACGTCTATTGGTTTGTTGCTGAAAGCGTAAGGTGAGTCTTCCGGTTGGCTTCCCACGTAAACTTCTAAATTACTCACATAAAAAACGGAGTTGTCAACCAAAGCGTATATTTTAATGCCGTACTTTCTTGGTTTTGATGGAATGTATTGTATAAAACGGCACCTACCACGAAAACCTTCTAATTTCTCATCTATTGTAAGGCTTTCTCCTGGCGAGTAGCATTTTTGGCAATTGACTACAAAAGATTCAAAAATATCTCTGACAGGAGCTATCCTATCGTTCTCCAGTTGCTGGGCACGCGAGAGCCTGTCGTCGAACCTGAGACATCTTAGAAGGAACAGAAAACGTTTCCTACTCATAGTTACAGGGAATACTTCACACCCAAATCCATTGGAATCCCACAAATCTCAAGTATTTAGTCGATTTGCTCGAAATCGGCCAGCTAAATATAAAAGCCCAATTAGCGCTTTTACTTCAATTGCGTCCGTGGGACGGCAGTCTCGATCTCTACTAAAATTTGATCTTTCTACTAATTCCATATACTGGTTAGTATATCTAACAATCAACTCAAGCATCTCAGGAGTAAATAACTGACCCCAAGCATCATATGGAGTTTTAGCTAAGCGGGCATCACCTAGAGTCAGACCAATGCTGCTGGTCACCTTATTATGGTTCCCTCGCCCCTGCCGATAAGGAGCCTTCTTCCATCTCCAAAAGTCAATTATTTTGCCTCTCACCTTCTTGAATGCTGTGAAATATTCCTCATCTTCTAAATTTTCTTCTTCAGCTTCACTCTGCTCTGTGTCCGAATTTCCTGGTCTTTCCTCAACTACCTCTTCTTCGTCGGCTTCCCATTCTTCATCCGTCACGTCAGGACTATCAGCATCGAATAGTATTTGTCTAACAGCTTCAAGATCTTTCTCATTCTCCAGATTATGGGTTCGTTGATAAGAAGCCATTTTACTGTGAAAAAAAAAAGAAGTAAGTTAACCAGCGGGAATGGGAGGCACAGTATCTCACAGATAAAAGCAGATATAAGTATTTTTTTTCAATAGGAAAATGTTTATTTTATTTTAAGTATAGGTAGTACAAATATAAATCTTAGTCTTAGATATAAATTATTTTCAAAATACGTTTACAAAAAGAATAACGATTACTCACCTAGGGACGCGCAATGTATCTCAGAGATAAAAAGTTGAATAAACGTACAATGTTCACTCCTTGAATGCAGGAAACAAACTGAAAATGAAGGAGGAGGCTAGAAAGGTGACTAAACGAAGCTGGAAATTTCCATCCCGGTTTTCCACTGAGAAGTCAGACGTATCTCTCAGATACTGCGCGTCTCGGAGGGTTAATAGATATAATTGATTACTAAATGATTTATTATTCATAAAAATTAATTAAGTGATGATAAGTTGCGTTGTGAGTTTATTTCTATTCATAGTATAGGAATTATTTCTAAGTTTTAGGACCATTATTATTAAGTTGAGGATTATTTTTTTGTAATATTAACATGTACGGTATCTTATTTAATTGTAAATATTTGGTTAAAGTTTTAATGAATGGCAACTGAATCTGCTGTCACGGTGACCATTACCACAAGAATGTTTTTTGTTTTTGAGGAAAATAAAACATTATTAATATTATTATTATTTCACACAACTAACAAGGTATCATGAACATTAACAAGAATGATTTATTTAAAACCTGTGACATTTATAACATTTATGTAAGAAAAAGACTCTAGTTCACTGTTCAGTTTAATTTTTTCAGTTTAAAAACAGAGTGTCGGTTTTAATTTTATTATTTTGTTTAAAATAATGTCACATGGATTCCAACTGACTGAAGTTGAGCAACAGTGGAGGGATTACACAAAGCCAGATTGGTGGTGAGTTGAATAATTCTCAGGGTGTTCACCAAAACTTTTTAAAATCAGTTCAAATCCAATAGTGAAAAAATCTGGTGCGTGCGCGCAACACACAACTTTCACTTACCAACTTACTTAGATTAGAAATTGACGTGTTTTGCTAATTATCATTTCCTATAGTCACACATTTTTCTACATTCACATCTTATTTTTGTTAATCGTTAAAGCCGTTTTTGAGTAAATAAAAAAAAACCGTGAAAATGATACAAAATTTATTAAGTAAAGTCCCCCCTCCCGTAGATCAATTTTGATGAAATTTTTACAGTCATATCTCGAGCATATAAATACATCAAATACTAAGTTTGATCAAAATCGTTAAAACCGTTTTTGAGTAAATAAAAAAAACACGTGAAAATGATACAAAATTTATTAAGTAAAGTCCCCCCTCCCGTAAATCAATTTTGGTGAAATTTTTACAGTCATATCTCGGGCACATAAATACATCAAATACCAAGTTTGATCAAAATCGTTAAAACCGTTTTTGAGTAAATAAAAAAAACACGTGAAAATAATACAAAATTTATTAAGTAAAGTCCCCCCTCCGGTTAATCAATTTTGATGAAATTTTTACAGTCATATTTGGGGCATATAAATAGATCAAATACTCAGTTTAATCAAAATCGTTAGAGCCGTTTTTGAGAAAATCGAAAAAAACGTAAAAAGTTATTAAATAAAGTACCCCCTCCCGTTGAGCAATTTTGATGAAATTTTTGCTGTCACATCGCGGGCATATACCTACACTAAATACCCAATTTCAGGTTCCCACGGTTTATAGTTTTTGAGCTAGTCTGTTCACATACACACACACACACACACACACACACACACAGACCATTTCGCGGGACTTGGTTATTTCGACTCAGGGGGTCCCAAAACGTGTATTTCCGTTGAAAACCGGAAGTCGAAAATTTTCACGATCGCAATACTTCCACTTACTATTTTTTTTTTTTTTTTTTTTTTTTTTTTTTTTTTTTTTTTTTTCTGTTGGCTCACAGACCTTGAAGATCTTTAGCCGCCTCAACTAGCCTATTCCACCTCTGTCTATCTTGGGCGATGGCTTTCCAGTTCACCACTCGATGTTCGGTGGCTTCCTTCTTGATTATGTCAGCCCATCTCGTTCTGGGTCTCCCTCGCGGTCGGGTACCGACCACTGTCGCGTTCATCGTCATGTTGAGGGAGCCTGATGGGTTGCTTCTTGCCACGTGTCCCGCCCATTTTAACCTCTTAGCTTTCATATCGTGCGCTATCGATTGTTGGGTTTCCCCTATAATCTCTTCTTTAGTCTTTCTTCTCCAGAGTCCCAGTTCATTATCCCACTTTGGGCCTACAATTGACCTTAGCACCTTCCTTTCGAATCTTTCGATTCTTGCTTGTAACGTGCTGGTCAGTGTCCAAGTTTCGCACCCATACATTAGCACGGGTTTGATTATTGTGTTGTAGACCCTGATTTTCAGTGGGCGGCAGATTTTCTTAGATCTTAGGACTCGAGAGACCGAGAAGAACGCACGATTGGCAGTGGCTATTCGTTGGTCGACCTCTGTTAGTTGGTCGTTTATTGAGGTTACTGTAGATCCGAGGTATTTGAAGTTATCTACTTTAGGGAAGGTATAGCTTCCTACACTTATATCGTCGATTACGTGTAGGTTTCGGCTTACTATCATGTACTTCGTCTTATTTTGATTAACTTGTAAGCCGATGTCTCTCGCTGAAGTGATCAGGGAACCGGCGAGTGACTGAATGTCTTCTTTCTTACTTCCTAGCACAGTCACATCATCCGCATATGCGAGGAACTTATGCATTCTCCCCACGTGCACTCCCCCGCTTGTCTTGGTACATTCTCGGATAACTTTTTCCAAGGCCAGGTTGAACAGCATCGGGGATATGCAGTCGCCTTGTCTTAATCCTGACTTCACGTCGAAGCTTTCAGTCATTTCTCCTTGTACCAGGACTCGGCATCGGGATCCATTAATACACGCCCGTGTCAATCGTACCAATTTCCCTGGGAAACCCAGTTCCGTCAGTATTTTCCAAAGACAGCTCCTGTCGACCGATTCGTAGGCTGCTTTGAAGTCGACGAATAAGGCGTGCACATCTTGATTTATTTCCCAACGTTTCTCGAGTATCTGTTTAAGGATGAAGATCTGGTCGGACGTGCTTCTTCCTCTTCTGAACCCTGCTTGGTAGTCGCCAAGGGACTTTTCATAGTACGGGTTCATTTTGTTTAGAATTATGTAGGTCAGGGTTTTGTATGCGACAGGGAGTAGTGCTATTCCTCTATAGTTTTCGCACTCGTACAAGGATCCCTTTTTCAGAATTGGGCATATGAGACCTGTGTTCCAAACGTCCGGGATCTTTTCCTCTCTCCATATTTTCAGGATGAGCTGGTGTAGATCAGTGACTCACCCCCTTTCTTGAATAGCTCACCAGGTAAGCTATCTATTCCAGGGGCTTTTCGCCGCTTTACCTTCTCAATCGCCATCTGTACATCCAGTAGATCCGGCTCCTCTACTACATCGCTGGGATGGTCCTCAGCGTGGTCCATGTCCTCGTCCTCTGAGGGATCTTCACTGTTCAGCAGCTGCTCAAAGTAATCCTTCCAGATTCCGAGCACTTCGTCTTTGACTGCTATCAGTTTGCCTTGTTTGTTTTTCATTTGAGTGCTCCTACCCATGTATCCGGTTCTTTCTTTCCTGATGTCAGCATAGAATTCACATATTTTACCGCCCTGCCAGTTATCTTCTATCTCCTTGAGCTTTTGAGACAAGAATTCTCTCTTTGCCTTTCTTAGTGTCTTGTTTACTGCTTTCTGAGCAGCTTCGTATCTATCTCGGGATTCTTTGTCTCTTTTGCCTAGGCTGAGGATCTTCAGTGCCCTTTTATCCTCCACAGCCTTACGGCATTCCTCCGTGTACCATTTCTTTGGTTGACGTTTAGCCTGGACTCCTATCACCTTGTTCGCTGTCTCCTTCAATACCTTTTCAATTTCCGCCCAGTGACTCTCAATTGGCGTACTTCGAATTTATTGGACAGCTCTATTTGGAATCGTGATTGGGTCTCCGGATCCTTTAGTCTTTGGATTTCATATCTTATTCGTTTCAGGTCGCTATCTGTCTTCTGGATTCGTCTAAGCCTTTGGTTAAACTTGACTACCACCAAGGCATGGTCCGAACCACAGTCGGCTCCCCTAAAGCTCCTCACATCTTGAATGGAGCTTTGGTGTCGCTTGTCGATCAGCACGTGGTCGATCTGGTTCCTCCACCTGTCCCCAGGACTTGTCCATGTATACATATGAATCTCCTTATGCGGGAACTTGGTGCTGCTGACTACCAGATTCTTAGCAGCTGCGAAGCTTACACATCTTACTCCATTTTCGCTGCTCGTTTCATGAAGTCTGTGCGATCCAATTGTTGGCCGAAACTGACGCTCCCTTCCGATCTTGGCATTGAAATCCCCAATGACTAATTTTACGTCATTTTACGTCATACCGTCGTACACTTGCTCAAGTTGCTCATAGAAATCGTCTTTCATATCATCGTCCTTGTCTTCGGTCGGTGCGTAAACGTTTATGATGGAGATGTTAAACCATCTTCCTTTGAATCTAAGCACACTTATCCGATCGCTAATAGGGACGAAGCTAAGGATTGATTTCCGAGCCTTGGGGCTTACTATAAAGGCAGTTCCTCCGGTAAAGTTTTGTTTGTTCCTTCCACTGTAGAATATCGTGTACCCATCGATAGTGAGTTCACCATCCTCGGGCCACCTAACTTCTTGTACGGCTATTATGTCAGTAGCGTACCTTTTAGCTTCCTCCACTACTGTTTGGGCGGCTCCAGGTCTGTATAAGCTCCGAACATTCCACGAGGCAAGACGGAGTCCTTTATACAAAGCCGGGGTCGTTACCAGTTTTAGACTATCAGTTCCGAGGCTAGTTTTTGGTTTCGTAATCAGTTGGATTTTTACACAGTCGGGTGATTGACCCAACACATAACCCCCGTTGACCTTGGAGGACCTGTAATGAGACGTCTCCAGTAGACTGACGGGCCCCATCACGCCCGGGGGGAGGGGGGAGTTTGGACTTCGTGCCTTTCATCGGCGGGTGGTCACCCTACTGGGGCGGTCACCCATCCAAGTACTAAACACGCTCGACGTTGCTTAACTTCGATTACCTATTGCAACTGTCTTTGTCCACTCGGCCATCCCGGCCCCACTATTTAAATATTTCATATATAGGTAAGTGAAAGTAAAAAATCTGGTGCGAGCGCGCAACACACAACTTTCACTTACCAACTTACTTAGATTAGTAATTGACGTATAAATACATCAAATACCAAGTTTGATCAAAATCGTTAAAACCGTTTTTGAGTAAATAAAAAAAACACGTGAAAATGATACAAAATTTATTAAGTAAAGTCCCCCCTCCGGTTGATCAATTGTGATGAAATGTTGGTTATCACATCTCTGGCATATAAATACATCAAATACCAAGTTTGATCAAAATCGTTAAAACCGTTTTTGAGAACATATAAAAAACATGTGAAAATGATACAAAATTTATTAAGTTAAGTCCCCCCTCCGGTTGATCAATTTTGATGAAATTTTTACAGTCATATTTCAGGCATATAAATAGATCAAATACTCAGTTTAATCAAAATCAAAAAAAGTAAAATGATTTTCTATCTTGAATTGATAGTTTTTTACAGGACTGTGGGTCTAAAGCGCCACTACCGGTTTGTCAATTTTGACAAAACCATGCTTCTACATCCTGGGCATATCCCTAATCATATATATTATATATTATTTCTCAAAGCCGTTTTTTGTCGGATAACTTCCTTAATCCTTCATCAAATTTCATGAATGAGGCATCATTTTAAAGCTTTCCTTAACCCCTACACTTGAAAAATATACTCATTAAGCCTTTGATTGCAAGTTATAAGAGCAAAACCGCGGTTTTGGTAATACAGGTTTGGCAGTAGAGGATTCTAAATGGTGTTAATCTTTTCAGGATTTCAAGGAGAACATTTTCGGTCATATACACTTTTTGGATTAAACCCTTTGTTAAAGCCCTAGTGCATTATTATTTTTTTCTCTTATGTCATTTTTCCACCGTTTGAACCAGGCCCTTTTATTTGTTATTGGTTGTATTTTTTCTTCTTTAATTTGTATTATATTTATCTTCTTTATGTATAGTTTTTTGTAGGTTAAGACGTTTTTTACTTATGTGTAATGTAAATTAAATTGTAAACATCATATTTTTATTTTTTAAGTATGGTTACAAGAATCATATAATATTTATATCAGCTGTAAATAAAAAACAAGTGAACGACGAACACGGCGATAGGCCGGGGTCATTAGTGTTTTGGTAGCCGCTCGGGGAACGACTCACCACTGTTACCAACTGTTCCCTCACCCACCTCATCTCAACTATAACACCATAGCCTGGAAAATACAATTATTTCGATGCATCTCATGATATATAAAGAAGGCGGATTTTCAGCTACACACTGATATAAGGTACCTTACATATATAAATACTTTCACCATCTGAGTCTACAAGGACAGAAGAACCTCATATTTTTTTCTTTCACTGATGAACAATTATTTTATTTAATTTTCTGTAAATACCTAACGTAAGATTTTTTTGAAGTTTGTTTATCCCTTTTTAATTTTAATTCCTAGAAATTTAAGTTTATTTAATTTACTTTTTTCTTTACTTTCATAATTAAGTTATATTATAATTTTATGGGTTTAATGTTATTTTTAAGTTTTATTCTTCCTCAATATATATATATTTGTTAACATTTGGAAGGGCCTTTTACTTTCCTTTTACCTTTATTGAATTTATTCCTATAGGTATATAGGCACCCACCTTACCCACCACATATTTCATACAGTCCACTTACTCGTCTTTTCCCGCTAAGAGGGGAAGACTTAAAATCTCACCGGGGAAGGTTGGCGTTTCAATTGCGAAACGCCCTTGGCCCCAACAACACCCTTCGTTTGCGAGTTGTAAGCGAAAAAATGCAATTCTAAGCGAAAATGGGCACAGGGCTTTTTCGAAGGCGTCATTTTTTCAGTTTGTCGAGACGAACATTTTTGGTTATATACACTTTTCCAATTGTCGCCGTCTATATTAGTTGCACATAAATTTTATTATAATACGTTTTATTATAATCAAAATATAAAGAAACACACAGTAAGAGTAGATATGAATTAAAACATTCCTATCTAAAATGGACACGCTATAAATCAAAAAGTTTATTTGAGATAATAAAATGCAATTCACAAACTATTTCAATTTTTTACTTTGACTTACCTATATATGAAATATATAGTAAGAGGAAGTATTGCGGTCGTGAAAAATTTTGACTTCCGGTTTTCAACGGAAATACAGTAGAGTCTCTGTAATCCGAACCCACTCTAATCCGAATTCCCAGTGATCCGAACCGGCATCAGGTTTATTTTTTTTAATTGTAAAAAAAAAAATATTCTTGACATAGATCTTTTGTAGGGTTTTCCTTAGAATACAAAACACAGGAGGGATATGTAGACTCGCCACTTCTCAGACCTGAACTTTATCCATTGCTATAGGCGGGCGCAAGCGACGGTGCTGCTTCTTGACTGGAACTAGAGAAACGGGGATAGAAGCCGGGCCATTACCTGGGATTCATAGGGTTTTTTGGTGTTTTAATTTATTTTTCCATAATTAAAACCCGATTGAGCAAAAAATTATTTGAAAAATGTCTAATAGGTATTGCTCGGTCCCTCAGTGTTCAATTAGAAAATCAAAAGACGTGTCATTCCATTTATTTCCAAAAAAATAAAAAGTTTCTTAAAGATTGGATTGTAAAATTAAGAATAGATAAGCCTGTTTCGAAACGTATGACGATATGTAGTCTTCATTTTAAAGAAAGTGACTATATTTATCCATGTAAATATTAGTATTTGATATTTTATTGTTCCAAAATGCTAGTTTTATGCAAATAACATTGGGACCATAGTGTCATAGATTTATTTTTCTTTTTTAATTTTCCCCATTTTTGTCTTACATCCGTTGTGTTTAATTTTTCCAACTTTTCAATACGATGTCTGAAAGTTTTGATAAATAAATAAATAATATGACAAAGAAAGTAATCTGTAATGAAAATGACAGCTGCCAAAACAATCATTGTATAAATAGGTAATTAATGTTATTATTAACCGAAAGACGTAAAGTTACAATGATGTGTTTTCATTCACCAGAACTACCAGCTTTACATCTGAAATTACAAGAAAACTGCTTATTATTATTAATATATTTGATTTCCAGTTTTATTTGATGGTACAGTCCTTTAAGATCGCTTGTTTGAAGGCACAAGGCTTGTAAAATAACTGTTTTTTTACTTCTAGATATTATTCCACATGTAATTATGTGGTTTGCATCAAGGATAGCCTGCCCTTCAATTAATGGTCTTTTAAAATTACCAATTATCTCTATCACATCAACTATGTCTATCCCCGTTGCTTCCGACATTTTGCCAAACTACTAGCGCACCCTATAGTCGATTGCGCCCGCGAATTTAATTTTCTCGGAAGTCTCGACGAAAGTCGGTCTAGTATAGGGTAGTATCGCTCAGTTCAGTTCGGGATTTCAGTCTTTTAGTTTCTGTTTTCTTTCATTGTTCATCGTTCATTGTTCAGCATTGTTGTTCAGTTTTTAAATACATACATGCAAATGCATATGTATAATCTTTATATGTACTTTATTTTCCATGTTCCGCTAATCCGAATTTTCGCTAATCCGTATCATTAGTTCGGATTACCGAGACTCTACTGTACATGTTTTGGGGTCCCCTGAGTCCAAATAACCCAGTCCCGCGAAATGGTCTGTGTGTGTGAACAGACTAGCTCAAAAACTATAAACCATGCGAACCTGAAATTGGGTATTTAGTGTATGTATATGCCCGCGATGGGACAGCAAAAAATTCATCAAAATTGGCAAACGGAGGGGTTACTTTATTTAATAACTTTTTATGTTCTTTTCGATTTTCTCAAAAACGGCTCTAACGATTTTGATTAAACTAAGGGTCATTCCATATCAAGTGGTCCAAAGTGGTTGCTCGATCATTTTAGAAAAAATTTATAATTTTACCACCAATTACGTATGGAATCAGTAATTCAAATCAATTTTTTAAAAAATTTTAGGATCAACCGTTTCAAAAGGGCAGCCATTTTTGTTTCACGTTTCAGGCCGATTTTTGAGTTTTTAAGCTCTCACAGAAAACTCATTTTCTCAAGACTGGTAAGTCATCAATATATATTATAAAGCAAAGTGTACAATGTGCGTGCCGATAAGGCTCAAAAACGACTCCAAGTACGATTAAATAAGTTATATCATCATGTGGCCATATAACTCCTAATGGAGAAGAAGGTTTCCGTTTTTCTCTGAAGGGAGAAAAATTGAAGAGAAAAGGACTGGAATTTTAAGCCTCTCGCACCATGTAATTAGCCTAGCTAAGAATGACATAGGAGTATATGAACGAAAAATTTAGTTCGAGCTTCAGGCTACCAGGCAGCGCTAGGGTGCGTTTCACTCAATGTTTATTGTTCATTCATCCAGTTCAGTTTGTAAAGGTTATATATTTTTTCAGCTGTTCTTTTTAAATTACTAAAAAATCAAGCGAAAATAATTAGTTTATCCTTTTATTTCAAAATAAAATAATGAGTATACATCTCTGCAATTTATTAGAAAACCGACTGGATTCCTTAACAAATTAATTTTCTCATAAGAAGGCTAATTGATCAACACATTACATTTAATCAATATATAATATATACTTAAGTAAATTTAATGCAATATGAGTGAACATTTCTTAATAGTACAGAGAGCGAATATAAACAGACATTAAAGATATACAAAAGAGATAAATTAACTGAATATAAATCGAAAATAAAAAGTATGAAGTATGAAGTGTATTGTATGTAATTATGAAAAAGAATTTGGTTTTCACATTGTAATAGTAGTGAGTTTCAAGATCTGCAGAGTCCACTCAAATTACGGGGGCATATCTTAAGGGAGGTTAAAATGTAAGAAATTGAAAAAAAAGTTTCTTTGAATCTTCGGTAGTTTCTATCCTTCTGGGTCTAATAGGACCATCACAGTAGTCGGCGCTTAAGTTGTACTCGAAATATAATATTTTTAACTGAGATATCAGATTTTTAAACTATAATCTAATAACTTATTATCTGCTGACTGCTTGGAATGGGCTATAACTCGACAAAGTTGCATTAAAATTAATTGTTCATTTACCATTGTCAACCCTCAATAAAGTATATAGGGTTCCTTATTTGGGCGGACTCTGCAGTTCTCGAATCTTAATGTTGATACCAAGTTAAAAACGATGTTTCAAGAAGGTAGCTAATTTTGTTCTGTATTTCCTTTAATTTTAAAGTTTTGCTGTTATTAAAACTACCACACAACTACCGGAGCGAAGCCGGGCACCCTAGCTAGTAGACTAATAATTCAAACACAATTGTTTTCCTTAAAGTCTGTTCTATATTTTGTGTTCTCTTTATTATTTGAATATTTTGAAATCCAAAACTTGAAAAGTGCTATTGAAAACAACTGCTTTAAATTCTCAAAACACCGTTTTTGAGGGTAAGTTTTGGTTATAAGGGCATGTATGCCAAAGCTGATTTTTGGCATGATAATAAACCTAACTAAGTAGCTTTCATTAAAAGTACTCTTAACCCGTATAATCTTTACCATTTTTATTTATGAATTTTTAAATTTCATATTTTTTAATTATTTGTTAACTTTAGGCTCCAATATCTCTGGTGGGCTGGTTGATAAAAATCTATTTTTTTTACATGTTATGCTTACATGCAACATAAACCTACTGCAAGAAATTTCAACCTGTATATTTGAGTACATTAGTAGCTACGAATTTTTGAAAATGGTCATTTTCGTGCTCATTTAACAATGCGTAAACTAGATCATACTTCATTAAAATTTTACTGTTTGTAAATGTTTTACTTTTACATGAATGTTTTATTTTAATACCACTTATTAATTGTTTGGTTTTTTAATTTTATCTATGTCCAACAGAAAATATTTTTAATCACTTTTTCATTAAAAAAAATAATAAAAATTTATTAGAGTAGATTTTAATTATAATTAAACCCAATATTTTTTTTTTTGCATTAGACATAGATACAATTAAAAGAAAACAATTAATAAGGGTTATTAAAAGTAAAAAATTCACAAACAGTAATATTTTAATGAAGTATGATCTAGTTTACGCATTGTTAAATGAGCACGAAAATGACCATTTTCAAAAATTCGTAGCTACCGATGTACTCAAATATAAAGGTTAAAATTTCTTACAGTTGATTTATGTTGCATGTAAGCATAACATGTAAAAAAATGAGATTTTTATTAACTGGCCCACCAGAGACATTAGAGCCTAAAGTTAACAAATAATTAAAAAATGTGAAATTTAAAAATTCATAAAAAAATATGGTAAAGAATATATGGGTTAAGAGTACTTTTAATGAAAGCTACTTAGGTTTATTTTCATGCCAAAAATCAGCTTTGATGTACATGCCCTTATACCCAAAACTTAGCCTCAAAAAAGGTGTTTTGAGAATCTAAGGCAGTTTTTTTAATAGCACTTTTCAAGTATTGGACTTCAAAATATTCAAATAATAAAGAGAACACAAAATATAGAACAGACTTTAAGGAAAACAATTGTGTTTGAATTATTAGTCTATGACTTACCAGTCTTGAGAAAATGAGTTTTCTGTGAGAGCTTAAAAACTCAAAAATCGGCCTGAAATGTGAAACAAAAATGACTACCCTTTTGAAACGGTTGATCCTAAAAATTTTTAAAAAATTGATTTGAACTACTGATTCCATACATAATTGGTATTAAAATTATAAATGTTTTCTAAAATGATCGAGCAACCACTTTGGACCACTTGATATGGAATGACCCCTAAGCATTTGATGTATTAACATGCCTGAGATATGACTGTAAAAATTTCATCAAAATCGATCAACCGGAGGGGGGACTTTACTTAATAAATTTTATATAATTTTCACGTGTTTTTTTTATTTACTCAAAAATGGCATTACAGATTTTGATCAAACTGGGTATTTGATGTATGTATATGCCCGAGATATGACTGTAAAAATTTCATCAAAATTGATAAACCGGAGGGGGGACTTTACTTAATAAATTTTATATAATTTTTTGAAATGAAAATGAAATGAAAAAATTTTACTTTATTCTGGCACATTTAGTCTCCTAAGAATAACATTGTTAACAATTTGTTCAGGCAGCATTTATCTAACTGTACTATATACAATTGTTGAAATTAAAACTAAAAATATACACTTTAATAATAAATGAAAATAAATCGTAACTTCAGTATTCACGTGCTTTGTAAAAAATATAAATAACAAAAAGAAGAGTGCCATTATTAAAATAAATAAATAATAAAACTGAAGTATTTGTACAAACCTTCAAGACTATATCAAAGAAAATAATAATTTTTACATCTGCAGGGAGGATTGATGTTCCAGGAGATGGAGAAATAAGAGGTGTTTGAACGAGGCTAGGGAGGAAGCTTGACGAACCGATCCGGGTAAGGAATTCCAAAACTGGGTGGCACGAACAACGAAGGATTTATCGAAACAGGCGGTTCTATGAGTGGGGATATACAAGTCTGTAAGTTGGGATCTTGTATTTAGCTGATGGATGGACGAACGTGGGGTAAGGAGGTCAAGAATGTATGTGGGTTTTTTTGTTCTTAGGGTTTGGAAGAGGAAGGTGCCGAGGAGGTACTGTCTTCGAAAATTAGGAAAAAGGAAACTTTGCTGGGAATAATATTCGGAGATGTGAGAGTGTCTCGGGAGACCAAGGATAAATCTCATGAAACGATTCATCAATCTTTTAAGCCTTATCTCAAGTTCACCAGACAGACCACCGTACACCAGGCATCCGTACATCCCAAAGAACTATTTGATATATTTAATTTATGTAATTTAGAGAGGAGAACTGTGTGATCAACAGAATCAAATGCTTTTGAAAAATCAAAAAGAACAAGGATAGTTATTTTCTGTAGATCTATTGAGGAGTAGATATCCTGACTTATTTTTATCAGGGCCGATTGAGTAGAATAATCAGAGCAGAAACCGGATTGGAGAGGATTAAGTAAGCTTTTTTGATCAAGGAAGGTGGTGAGTTGAGAATGAACCAGTCTTTCTAAAGGTTTTGATAGGTTTGATAGGATTGCAATCGGCCTGAAATCAGCAGCTGTTGAGGGATGTGGGACCTTGTTAAGTGGACGTACTAGAATCTTTTTCCAGGCAGAGGGAAAAATGGAGTTCTGTAGAGAAAAGTTGTAAATATGTAGGAGTGCTGGAAGTATGGCTGGGAGACAGAGTTTTATCATTTTTACTGGAATTTGGTCATGACCGTAGTCATTGGCTCGAGATTTCATTATGGAAACAATTAAATCATCAGGAGTGATGTGCTGAAAGTAAAAGATTTCATCATTAAAAGGAGTTTCTGGAGGTTGGTAGTTAGACTGAGAGAGGTTCGGGAGGGGTTCGACAAAATAAGTGTTTAAATCGTTGGGAGATATAGGATAATGCGTGATGGGTGTGGAGCTGGCAATAGCGAATTTTCTAAGAATTTTCCACTTAGACTTAGGATCCGGTGATTGGGAAAGGACGTTATGGAAATACTGCGCCTTGGCTCGGCGTAACGTAGATTGCGTGATGTTGCGGATAATTTTAAATTTAATTTAATTTTCACGTGTTTTTTTTATTTACTCAAAAACGGCATTAATGATTTTGATCAAACTGGGTATTTGATGTATGTATATGCCCGAGATATGAATGTAAAAATTTCATCAAAATTGATCAACCGGAGGGGGGACTTTACTTAATAAATTTTATATAATTTTCACGTGTTTTTTTTATTTACTTAAAAACGGCTTTAATGATTTTGATCAAATTGGTCACGTTTAGTGAAAATTAGGTGTTCTTTAATATGACGTAAGCTTTATCATTATTAAAATGTTCTGTATGTATAATATTAAAATGTTCTGAGGGGGCTTAAATGGGGAAGGGGCCTTCTTTGTTTTCCAATAAAGTACCGTTGTTTTTGTTTATATGGAGAAATTAACTGTCTCTCGTTACGCCTAAAAATAAGAAATGGCTAAATATGAAATATGAAAAAAATCAAGTAAACATGTAGAGGAGAAAAAAAGAAAAGTATTCCGTCAACTCATAAAACACATTGAGCCTACGCATGCGGAGTATGCCTTTAATGACTGACCACTGTTCGTACTTAAAGCCTTTCTGTTCATTTAATGATAATTATTTGTTTCATGGTAACTAAATGAAGTTTTCAACAACTACATAGAGAATTATAAAATCAGCCGACTTGGAGTATTATGCTTGCATTGCCGAATAATCACAAGTAAAAACCTTTATTTAATAACTAGCAGACCCGGCCATGCGTTGCTGTGGCTCAGTAGTTATATCCTAATATTTTTAAACAAATACAGTAATACCAATATTCATTGATAAAGATGAAAACCTTTCAGCTAATCAAAATCCAACGTGATTGAGAATAGAGCATTACACCATTTAAAAGTATTTGGTAAAGAATATAGGAAAGTTAAATTTTTTATTTTTTACATCTCATATTTCAATGTAGTTTGATTAAAAAGGAGCTGATTGTGTTTACGACTCACAGAGCTGCCAACACTATCGCCCTTTTTTTATGGATCGGTATAAACTAACTCGAAATGACTATATTTTTCCACTAATTTTAAAAAGGATGACTGAAGTAAGTTTTGATAACCTCAGCCATTGATCTATTGATTATTGGCCTAACACTACTTCAACTTGGTATTGTTAGTTTAACAACGGGTTTAATTTTGCTCAGGGTCATGCCAATCTTGGTTAACGCGTCATATATGTCCTTTTGATAGTCGTTTTTGAGACCTCGATTTCCTGACCCTTCGGCAAATAAGTGTTCGGTAGGAGGGTGGTGTGTTGAAGCTTTTAATTTAGCAATATATTTGAGTGATAATAAATCTCTTCTTAAAGAGGTTTTTACATAATACAATTAAGAATTTTTATTTATTCAAGTACTAATTTGTTCAAAATGTTTTGGGTTAACCTGTTTTTTTTTTTTTTAAAACAAACCAAAGATTTGATGGTTTCCACACACGTGAGCAGGCGATACCCATTTCCCACGTGAGTTATGCCATTGCCCAAGGGAAAAACACGGATTTTCAAAGTCCAAGTGGACATTGTTTGCCCTTGGGATTTGTTTATGGTCATGGCAAAAGCCAAACGAATAGGATATTGAAGCCTTTTAAATTTTATTGAAAATTCTGTCGGTTCCAGGGGAATAGGTGGCAACAGGGCGATATCTCCTGTAAACCTTCCAGGCAACATTTTTCCTTCAATAACATTTCCTGTGATCCTTTTAATGACCAAACGTGTACCGTTGCACAATCGAGGTGGATTTAAGTTACGAAGAAGAATGATCGGTGAGCCAATCTTCAACTGGAGATTGTTTGGGTGTATATCCAGGGAATTAAAAAATTCAGATGGGAAATTTACGGCTTCGTTTACATCTAGAACATTGTCAATTGATTTTGGAAGTTTATTTCATCGAAATCAACATTTTTTGCTGCCAAAATAGCACGACTACCCAGCCAATTATAGTCCAAATAATTGTTCAAAATATCAGGAAAGACACTTTATATTTCATAGACAGTTCATTTTTCGTCTCTACTACAGTTCAGATATTTTCTGGTAATTTGATAAATTTTGAATTTCGATGCAGCTCCATTTCACCGTTTTCAATATAGAGCAATTGTTTAAAAAATATATCTGCCGATGGATTATTTTGCAGTAGTACTCTCATATTTATTGTGGATAAATCTGAAACTTGAGGTTATCCAAATAACAATTATTCCTCTTCAGTAGAGGTGTAATAATCATTAAATCTAAAATTTAAAAAATGCCACGATTTGTAATGAAAATATAATATTAAATTCTTAATTATGCAGTTCTTTAGCAAATCACAAAGTATCCCACAACACCTAATCAAAACACACTCTTTTTGTGAGGGAGTTTTTACGACTAGTTACCCGCAGTGTAGCCAATTAACTAATTTTCACTAATTTGGCAACACTGACTCCCCAAGTCAGGTTTCTATTAGGTTACACCTATGACAGTAGGTGCTGTTACAACATTTATAGAGTATTATTTCAAATAATAGCCTAATTTAAATTATTAAAATGTATTTACTTTACTAAAAGTTGATATCAGGGTGGGCCACAGCAAAGCGTTTCAGCGCTTAGCTAGTAATTTAATTTAAATACAAATAAAAAAGGAAAAGGAAGAAAAAGTACCTACACTTTTGAGAATTAATTGTAACATTTCCTTGATTTATTTATTCTTTAATGAAAATTAACAATAAATACAAATTTGTATTACTATTTGTCTGAGGAAAATAATAATATAGGAACAAATAACTGCACTCACATAACGCAATACATAATTATAATAATGATAACCTGTATTACAATAGCAATCAAAAATAGCGTCCCCGATAACATAGTAATGGTCACCCGTTTAAAAGAAATCCGAAAATGTTACCATTTTCGATATTATAGCACCCCCTCCCACTCGAACTTTAAAATAAATATTAATGTTAATGGATACCTGGTCATGGTATAATATGCTTAGGTAAAAATGAAGAAATGGTTGAATTTGACTTTGAAATGCTATAAAAAGCTTATAATCTTTCTTACAAAACAATAGACCTTCATTTGAAAGATATCTATATATTGAAGTTTAAATTTTTGGAGAGGTAACCGCAGCACATCCTTTAAAATTTTTAATAGAATTTTTTTTCAAGATCTACGACTGCATTAATATCTGATTGAACCTCATAAAAAAAAAAAATTGAGAAGTTACAGATCTCTCAAAAGTAGCAAGCCCTGCTCCCCCCTATATCAACAAAAAATAAGCAGCCATTATCATACAACGAGACCCACATTTCGAAATAATCCGCAAATTTAAAGTTGTGGAATGAGGAATACCACCACCAAGATTGAATTTAAAAATTAATACTTACTTTTTCAAAATCTACGAACGCGTTAACCTAGACACTCATAACAAATTAATCAGAAGTTATAAAAAAAATCGTATTAACTCCCTCCTATACCAAATTTTAAAATTGTAACTATTTTCAAAATCTGCTCACCCATTACCATAAACACACTTCTCGAAGAAAACGGAATGAAAAAAATGCCCCCCCCCCCAGCATCGAATTTGAAAATCGGTAGTATTTTCCAATTTTAAGCCACAATTATCATAACAGTAGTTAACAGTTTTAAAAATCTGAAAAGATAAAAAAAAGAAAATAATTTTCACAATGGAATATTCCTATCGTTTTTTTTAAATTATTACTTTTTTTCAAAATTAACGCTTTGTATATTGGACCCTTATTTCGAAACGATACAATGTTGACGGCTTATTACTAATAAAACTTTTATCATTTTAATTGAATATTTTAATAATCAATATATATTATAAAGCAAAGTGTACAATGTGCGTGCCGATAAGGCTCAAAAATGACTCAACCTACGGTCAAGAAATTTATGTCTTTGTGTGCCCCTATGGCCCCTAACGGTGAACAAGGTTTCCGTTTTTAAATTTAGAGTGTAAAATTGAAGAGAAAAAGGCGAGAATTTTAAGCCTCTCGCACTATGCAATAGCCTATCTTTTCAGGTTAGTGAATGAAAAATTCAGTTCGAGCTGCAGACTACCAGGAAGCGCAAGGGTGCGTTTCACTCAATGGTTATTGTCCATTCATTCGGTTTGTAATGGTTATATATTTTTTCAGCTGTTCTTTCTACATTAATAATTAAGCGAACATAATTAGTTTCTCCTTTGCGTTTCAAAAAAAAAAAAATAATGATTTTACATCCCTGGTATCAATTAGAAAACCAACTGGATTCCTTAACAAATTAAATTTTATATAAGAAGGCTAATTGCTCAACACATTACATTTAATCAATATAATATATATAAGTAAATTTAATGCAATATGAGTGACTATTTCTTATTAGTATAGTGAGCGTAAAAAAAAAACAAACAGATAATGAGTGAATATAAATGATAAGGGGGGGGGGGGTCGAGCACCCCAGTAGTCGGGGCCTAAGATGTACTCGAAATATAATTTTTTTAACTGAGATATCAGATTTTTCAACTATAATCTAATAACTTATTATTAGTTGGCTGCATGAAATGGGCTTATTGGATTCAGAATCACAGAAACCATCAAAAACGTTGCATAACTCGAAAAAGTTGCAGCCAAAAGAATTTTTCATTTACCATTTTCAGCCCCCCATAAAGTTTATAGGGTTCCTTATTTGGGCAGACTCTGCAGATCTCGAATCTTAATACCAAGTTAAAACCGAAGTTTCAAGAAGGTGCTAATTTTGTTCTATATTTCCTTTAATTTTAAAGTTTTTCTGTTTTTAAAACTACCACACAACTGCCGGAGCAAAGCCGGGCACCCTAGCTAGTAGAATTATAAACATTCCCAGGCCCAGAATTAGAAGTATCCGTAAAAATTAACTAAATACTGAAGTACTCACGGATAATCGGGTATCCATGCTGACGGATACGAATAATTACTGTATCCGTAGCTGACGGATACGAGAAATACTCGGATCCATTTGAAAATATTGAAGGGATTCGAGTACAGTATCCGAGTAAAAAAGTATCCGTAACTTGTATCTTGTATCTTTACTTTGTACTTTTTTACTCGGATAGTGCCCAACTCTGGTGTGCATTGGGTAGATCGCGAACGAACCGGGGGCAGAGCGATACTGGGCCGAGAGCAGAGTGGGAACGAACTGATAGTGTTATTCCGCCCTAATACTATTATTTCATTTGAAAACCCGACTTTGAATAACCCGAATTTTTCACATTCACCACACTTCCCCTTACTTTATATTTCATATGTAGGTAAATAAAAGTAAAAAACTTTTTTAAACTAAAATTGCAGGATTGAACATGATTTATTTGTGATTTTATGAATTGTCATCAGAAATAGTTGAAAGAGAAAATAAATAAAACTTAGAAAAAAAATTTTGTTAAATTGAACTGATGAAGCCTGTTTTTTGTAAGTACAATGTTTTTATCTGAAGCCTATGCATTCATGGATCTACTTACAGGTTTTTTGCCTAGTAATATTAATTAATGATAAGAAAATCATTTTTAACTAATGATAAGCATATCATTTTTTTAACTAATGATAAGCATATCATTTACTCATTTTTTTATTTTTTGCTATCAAAACTTTCATAATTAATAGTTGTGTGAATACTCTTGAATTAAGCGTTTCTTTAATTTTGTTAAGAATGTTTGATTGCCTATTGTTGTAGTTTATTAATAATTTTTTCCAACAAGTCTTACATTTTTCTGCATGTATCAGATATTTTATAAATACATGTTACTTTTGTTGTGACTGCTTATTTTCCCTCATTTTCTGTTGCTTTTTCTCCTTTTTGTTTGATTTCCTATTTTGGTTATTCCTATGGTGTAGGGAGTATGGTGAATAGCAGTGGTGGTGGTGGTAATAATAATGTACTAAATGTTCACCATGGAAAAACCAGACTACTGTTGCCTTCTTCTCATATTGCAGTTATCAACAGCCATGAGGGATCAGGTGAGTTTATTTTAGTGATATTTTAGAAAAATGTCTTAAGATTTATTGTTTTTAATGAAAGCATATTGTTAAATCTATAAAATTTCATACCAATAACTTGTTGTTCCTTTTAACCTGCTTTTAGCCTTTCTGGGTAATTACTATAAAGGTAATGCCGGGTTTAATGGAGATACCAGACATAATTTCCAACGAATAAGATTTGATGCATTGTCCGATTTCCAACAGAAAATGAGTAAGGTCTATTTCTATATAGGATTAAATTATCTATAAGAAACAGTTAATTACTTTACAAAGATGATTGATAAAAGGCATTTTCAGGAGATCAAATAATACAATGTTTACTTCTTGATAAATCAGAGGTTTTTCATGAATTATTTCCTCAGCCTCCTCATGGAACACAGATTCCCTGTTTCTTAAAAAACTTTTACATATAGTAAACATAGAAGTCCTGCAAATGAAGTTGAAGTTTATTAAGGGATTGGTTGAATAATTTAATCTGTAATAATTTATTTTAAAAAATATGGAATGGAATTTTTTTCCTTGAAAATTTTATTACAAGGGACTAGGTTCTTAATATCCAAACTTCAATTTATATGCTGTTTTCTGAGGTTTATAATCATTAATCATGCTAGTTATAATCTATATAAATAAAGATGAAATTCTGTTTGTTTGTTTGTTTATTTGTTCTTTATAGAAATCCATACCATTTGTCCTAAATTCTCCAAATTTCGCTCGGTGGTTCTTTGATACCAGGTGCGAACACCTGTCCATATTAAAATTACGTAACTTCAGCCAATCTTCAGCTGATATTCTTTATTGTTATAAAAATCGTAATATTGTCGCTTTACAATGGTTTTTTACGAAATCGACCGTTTTATTAGAAAAATGAAATTCCCCGAGTGAAACCGGGATATGCAGCTATCTATATAAATAATGATAAAATTCTGTTTGTTTGTTCTTCATAGAAATCCATACCGTTTGTCATAAATTCTCCAAATTTCGCTCAGTGGTTCTTTGATACCAGGTGCGAACACCTGTCCATATTAATATTGCATAACTTCAGCCAATTTCTGGGTATATTCTTTATTGTTATAAAAATCATCCTGATCTCGCTTTACATTGGTTTTTACGAAATCGACCGTTTGAGTCGATAAAAGTCTCACTTTATAGATTTAAAAAATGAAATTCTCCGGGTGAAACCGGTATATACAGCTAGTACTTAATATTTTAGAATGCCATTGGATAATTTTTAAGACAATTATCCAAAATTATCAGTTTTGATATATAATAGTTAACAAATTTATCTATTAAATAGAATGATTGGATTACCTTCACAAATGTTGTTTAAGGCTTCCATGGTCCGAATTCATTGTCTGCATTTCTTCTTCAGGGTTTGACCATGTCATAGGTTTTCCAGCGACCAAGCTTTCACCCATCTTGCTGTGGGCTTCTTCAGGGCCAATACAAGAATGAGAGTGGAGAAGGGGATCAGTAACTTATAATCTTCCGTCGGGGGCGAAGTCTGTGTTCCCATTGGCTAGCGCCCGAGGGGGCGTGGTCAGGTGGAGGGGGTAGGGGAGGGGGGATGTCGTCAACTCTCTGAGATACGTTGTGTTGTCTAATATTATTTAGTGCAGGGTACCAGTTTTTGCTAAGTCTGTATCCGTCTTCTTTGTTTATATTGTTTGGTTGTTTTATGATTTCTATAGCCTCCCTGATGGATCTGTGGTGGTAGTTATCAATCCTAACTATGGCTTTGGTGTCTTCGAAGGCTATAGTGTGTTGTGTATTGTGAAAGTGTTCTGCTATGGCTGATTTATCCGTCTGTATTATCTTAACTGCGGCAATATGTTCTTTCAGTCGTGTGGAGATGTTCCTTCCTGTCTGTCCTATATATTGTTTACCACATGAGCAAGGGATACTGTAAAGTCCAGGTTTGTTGAGTCCAAGATTGTCCTTTGGATTGGGCAGGATCTGTCCAATTTTCCTGTCTGCGGTGAAGATTGTTTTGATGTTGTTTTTTGTAAGTGTTCTGGCTATTTTTTCTGAGGTGCCTTGTACGTAGGGGATGACAGCTATGAGCTTCTTTTCTGTTTCATTTTCTTCAGGGAGATGGTTGTTAGTTTTGGATTCTTGTTTAATTAATTCGGATGTTATGGTTTCGTCCGAGTATCCGTTCTTTTTGAGGGCTGTCCGGAGTTTTCTTTTTTCTTTTGGAATTTTTGTGGGTTCAGTTATGGTCAATGCTCTGTGTATGAGTGTTGCAATGAGCCCTCTCTTTTGTGATGGATGGTGGTGAGAATCTGCGTGTAAATATCTGTCCGTGTGGGTCACAGGGAGTTGGGTTTGGGGGTCCGTGTGGGGGTTGATGTGATGAAGAAACTCTTTAAGCAATTGCTTAAAGAGTTTCTTCATCACATCAACCACATACACACCAACATACAGTTTACAATGGAGACCGAGTAGGACAACAAGCTACCTTTCCTGGACGTACTAGTAGAAAAGAAGGAAGACCTCACATTAGGACATTCAGTTTATAGGAAACCGACCTACACATATTTACACAGACAGATATTTACACGCAGATTCTCACCACCATCCATCACAAAAGAGAGGGCTCATTGCAACACTCATACACAGAGCATTGACCATAACTGAACCCACAAAAATTCCAAAAGAAAAAAGAAAACTCCGGACAGCCCTCAAAAAGAACGGATACTCGGACGAAACCATAACATCCGAATTAATTAAACAAGAATCCAAAACTAACAACCATCTCCCTGAAGAAAATGAAACAGAAAAGAAGCTCATAGCTGTCATCCCCTACGTACAAGGCACCTCAGAAAAAATAGCCAGAACACTTACAAAAAACAACATCAAAACAATCTTCACCGCAGACAGGAAAATTGGACAGATCCTGCCCAATCCAAAGGACAATCTTGGACTCAACAAACCTGGACTTTACAGCATCCCTTGCTCATGTGGTAAACAATATATAGGACAGACAGGAAGGAACATCTCCACACGACTGAAAGAACATATTGCCGCAGTTAAGATAATACAGACGGATAAATCAGCCATAGCAGAACACTTTCACAATACACAACACACTATAGCCTTCGAAGACACCAAAGCCATAGTTAGGATTGATAACTACCACCACAGATCCATCAGGGAGGCTATAGAAATCATAAAACAACCAAACAATATAAACAAAGAAGACGGATACAGACTTAGCAAAAACTGGTACCCTGCACTAAATAATATTAGACAACACAACGTATCTCAGAGAGTTGACGACATCCCCCCTCCCCTACCCCCTCCACCTGACCACGCCCCCTCGGGCGCTAGCCAATGGGAACACAGACTTCGCCCCCGACGGAAGATTATAAGTTACTGATCCCCTTCTCCACTCTCATTCTTGTATTGGCCCTGAAGAAGCCCACAGCAAGATGGGTGAAAGCTTGGTCGCTGGAAAACCTATGACATGGTCAAACCCTGAAGAAGAAATGCAGACTACCTTCACAAAGTCAGTTTGATGTTTAAACAGTGCACATTGAAGTATTTGACCTTCAAAGTTGTCCAAATTTAAAAAAAAAAATTAAACTGAGTCATGTGGATCTTTTAATTAGGTTGATATATGTGCCGCTATTCCTTACCAAAAAGAGCCCTGCTTCTCCATAGACATCTACTGTAAGTTCACACCTGTTTGGTCTTATTATTCAGTTTAGTATATCTTCTCTTTCTTACCATCAGACACCAATATACTTCAGGTGTTCAACATTTTATAGTTTTAATCTTAGTTATTACTCAATTATAAAATAATTTTCCCTTCATTCTGTATAAATAATATTTGGGGAAAATTTGGTTGAATATTAAAAAACATGTGGTCTTAATTTTTACTTTCACTTACCTATATATGAAATATATAGTAAGGAATTATTGCGATCGTGAAAAATTTCGACTTCCAGTTTTCAATGGAAATACACATTTAGGGAGCCCCCGGAATCCAAATAACGAAGTCCTGCAAAATGGTCTGTGTGAACAGACTAGCTCAAAAACTATAAACCGTACGACCCTGAAATTGGGTCTTTGATGTATGTATATGCCCGCTATGTGACAGCAAAAATTTCATCGAAATTGGTCAAACAGAGGGAGTACTTTATTCAATAAATGTCTCATTTTTGTTTTTTTTCAATTTTCTCAAATTCGGCTCTAACGATTTTGATCAAACTGGGTATTTGATGTATGTATATGTATGTATGTATATGTCCACGATGTGACAGCAAACATTTCATCAAAATTGATCAATTGGTGGGGACACTTTTTTAAATAAATTTGGTCTCATTTTCGCGTGTTTTTTTTTTTTTTTATTTTTTTTTAAAATATGGTATAAGATAATATTTAATTAAATATATTTTAGTTTAGAAAATTTAACTCCATTAAGATTTCTGAATGCAATATAAAGTTGTTTTAGAGGAACAGTAATCGTTCTCGGTTTCCAGAAAGGCATAAGAGACAAACTTTACTATGAGACATAAATACACCATCTATCAATACACCTTCACGAAATATTAACAAAAAGCAACTCGCAGTAAAAAAACTATTGACTGTTGATGAAATTAGGTCCCTTAAAAAAAGAAATAAGCAATAATGAATCGAATGGTACTGAGAAGTTTCAAGTTTTGCAATACAGACACTCTATAACTTATGGATGCACGCATGGGATAACTTATATTGTATATAACTTATTGGATATATACAAATATAAGCATATGAATGTTGAAAAATGTGTGAAGTTGAGGAATGGCCTTTACATATTATCGAAACATGTCGATTTCTAATCTAATCTAAGTAAGTTTGTGTTGCGTGCATCACACCAATTTTTTTTTTTTTTAAATACAGTTTAGTTTATACTTCCAGCCTTCCCCAGTTATGGTGTTAAGGTCAGTTGTATTTTTCATGAAAAAAAAAAAAAAAAGTTGCTGGTTTTTACTCCTTTTTCATAAATGATTTAAAAAAGAAAAGAAAATGAGGTATTTCTATTATTGCAAGGGTAATGTGCCTGTGAAATGTGATCGCTTATGTGGGATGATTATTTTTTTTTTTTTTTTTCATTTCATAAGTTTTCAAATTCACTCAGTCCTAAGTAAAGATTTAAGTAATTTGGATTGGTAGGTACTTACCTATTATATTAGTGCTAGGGTAACGTGCATGTGAAATGTGATAGCTTACGAAATGTGGAATGATTTTTTTTTCTTTTTGTATTCATAAGTTTTCAAAGTCACTCAATCCTAAGTAGAGATGTATGTAATTTAGATTAGTAGGTACTTACTTTAATTTATCATAATCATGAACCAATATTTATATTTTTAATTCTATCTCTGATTAGTAGTGAGCTAATTTGAAAACTTATGAGCTCCTTTTATTCATAATTTGATCCCCTACAGTTTTCATTAGTAACATTTTTCATGTGGAACATAAACCTTAGTAATTTTTTGGCTAATGGAATGATTTGGAATGACAAATTCAATTTTTGCCAAAAGACTAAACCAATTTTAACTTCAAATAAGCCATTCTATGTGTCTTTTTTTATAGTTGGGATATCTATTTTCTATACAATGCATCTATTTTGAGTTTTTGAAAATCTAAAAAAAGGCCACTGAAATTTCTAGGTTTTTCCATCCTTGGTTATAAAAAATATGTTCCTTATATCTCTACTACGGAGTGAGTGAGTATATATATATATATATCGTGTCCCGATGTTTGTTGGGAGTAAAATCAGAAACCACCCAACCGATCTTAATAAAATTTTCACATTGTGTATAGTTTTCGGCCTCAATATTTCTTTGATTGCAAATTAAATGTTTCGCTTTTCCAAACCTGTTTCAGGTAGAACCTCCTTATACGATATCTCATATCATCATGTGTTATATTCTTAATTTAATTTATATGCATTATTGCAAAAGATTAATTTGGTACATTTTACTGTCTATTGTGATTGTACTAAACCCTATTCCAATTATATTCTTTAATAGTTTCTTTTACATGTGTGCTATTTATATTTAATATCGCCTCTGCTGAATAATCCAGTAAATGCTAAATGAATGGATCATTAACACTTACTATAGTCAAATATGAGATGTCAAACATACAAAATTTAACTATTCTTAATTCTTTACTAAACAATTTTAAATTTGGCATAAAGTTCTATTTTAAATCCTGTTTGTTTTTAGATTGGCTGAAACGTTTGTATCTAGGACATAATTAATTCAATGTATTATAACTACTGAGCCACAGCAACGCCTGGCAGGTCTGCTCGAATGTATATACGTAAAAGATGTTTGCCGAACTTCTTTTAATTAATTTGAATTATAAATATAAACCATGCTCCTACTATCGAGTAAGAACAGGTGTAATACCGGGAAGGTTATAAACATACGTTAATAAGATCAATCGTCGTCATTAATTAATGCGATCAAGCATTATTATTATTATTGATTATTAAATATCAAGTTAGAAAAGAGTTATAGACGTTGAAAAGAGTGAAATAGTTACTTTTAGTGTTGTTTCTTTGGTTTACAGTTAAGATTTTGTATTAAAATAAACCTGTAATGTAAATTGTAAAAAGTTCTGTATTTAATTAAAATAAACTTTTGTTTACAGAGAAACGCAATATTGATATTGGTCAGTGAGAAACATGTCAATTTTATTATCCTGTATCACTTTTTGCTAAAAATAAATACGATATAGGCACTGTAAAAGGTTATGAGGTTCGTATTGATTTGTTAATAGATAAATATTGTTGCAAAAAACCATATAGATGCACCATTGAAGAAAAAAAAAGAAATTTAACTACAAGTATCAAAATTGTTAAAGAAAAACCTAATCGAAGAGTCATATAGCCCCTTTGCTGCTCCGATAACACTGGCATTTAAAAAAGAAGAAGGAAAAAATTCAGAATATCTGCAACTTTGTTCTTGTGGATTTTCCTTATACGGCAATATTTTTTGTTGAGAGTGATCCAGCAGTGTTACCTCTCTTCCTGGTATCAACTTCATCAAAATCCTGGTTCATTTGCATTTTTATTTTCATAATCCATGGATTGTTTTTTTTTTTTTTTTTTTAATTTGAATCAGATTATATTAGTAAACTTAAATTCTGTACCATTAAAATTTTTTTTTTTACTTGAACAAAAAATTTTTTTTTTTTACATGCCAAACAACAATGATTACAAAAAAGGAAGAATATAGTGCCAAGGTACAAATATATTTTTTGGATTGCAATTGGACTGAAAACTATATATATAAAACTACTGATTTTAATTTTTTAATAGTATGGAATGGTAAACCTTGAACAATAATTAAAAAATGCCTGCACAATTAATTTTTCAACACATATAATTAAAACATAACCTAGCTGTTAATAGAACAATTATTTATTGTGGTTAAAATAGCCGAGCAACACTCACCTCAAATTCGTTTTCAGAAAGTATTTGATCATATCTTGGTTTTATTTACTCTGGATCTTCATCACAATTATGTTGTAGGCATTCTTCGGATTCCCAAAAATTACTTGAAAACATAAGTTTTCTCTTGCGCGCCATCATAGTTAATGAACAACTACATTGCTTGACACTTTCTTAACCCAACTCTTTAGTTAAAAAGGTTGGGGACAAAGAAGTTAAGTACGAGTAGTATACAGAGCACTTTATAGTCATATTTTGGTGGTATTTGCATCATAGACCTATAGTCCTACATAATATACAGCAGCAACTACAGTTTATTTTTGTTAAAAATGTTGCTTGGCACTATTTTGCCACGACCCCTTCAATTAAGGGTAGCACAATTAAACCATTGAAAGATAATTTAATTGCTATTAATGATTTTCCTGTCCCAAGAACACAAAAAAATGTCATGCAATTTTTAGGAAAAATTAATTTTTACGGAAAATATGTGCCAAATATATCGATTATTTTAGATCCTTTAGATAATTTATTGAGGAAAGGACAAAAATTTATCTGGTCTGAAGAATGTCAAAAATCCTTTGAGACAATAAAAAAATTGCTGTGTTCAAAACCAATTTTAGCGATCATTGATCCACATTTACCGATACACATTTACAAAGATGCATTTCTAAAAGGTATTGAAGCTGTCTTGAAACAACCTCAGGAAAATGGAGAAGAAAAACCATGCGCATATTTTTCAAGAAAAAAATTTATCTGGAATGCTTGGCACTAAAAGAGGCGGTAAAATATTGGCAGCATTGGCTTATGGGGAAGAAATTTATAGTTTTCTGTGATCATAAGCCTCTCAAAAGAATTAATATTAAGGCTAGAACCGATGAAGAACTAGGAGACTTAACCTATTATCTGTCTCAGTTTAATTTTGATATAATATATTCTCCAGGAAAATATAATTTAGAGGCAGACTGTTTAAGCAGAAATGCAGTATTAGAACTACAGGAAAATCAAGATGACAGTTTAAAAATTATTAACCTAATAAAACTAGAAGATATGAAATGATCTGGAGAAAAATGAAGATATACAAAACAATAAAACCAAACTAAAATTAGAAGATGAAATATATTATAAAAGGATGGGGAAAAAATAAAAGATTTTACTTTCGGAGGAATTTAGTAAAACATTTATAGAGAAAATACATTTTATTTACTGTCACATAGGTATAAAACAAATGGAAAATAAAATTAAACCATTCTATACTGCGAAAAACTTAACTCATAATATCAGAAGAATCTGTACCAACTGTGAAATCTATCTGCATCAAAAACAAATCAAGAGGAACACCTAAATTTGGACAACTGTCTCACCTAGGTCCTGCTACTTATCCTTTCCAGATTATATCTATATATTCCATTCGTGGATTAGGTGGGTCCCGTTCTACAAACAAATATTTACACCTTCTTGTGCATCACTTCACATGTTACGCTTACATCATGACCTCAAAAACTCAAAGTTCAAATGATTTTAAGAAATTGGTTCAAAAAGTGATACAGGATAATAAAATTAGAGATGAGAGATGGTCAACTGTACTTCAATTACGATAGGTTGAATGATGGTCAGGATTTTCAGTTTACAATGATTTTATTATGGTAAGCCAATGTTTCGATCCAACTTGTGGATCTTCATCAGGGCTACTGAGTCCAGGTGGATACTAAGACTCAGTCTCAGTAGCCCTGATGAAGATCCACAAGTTGGATCGAAACGTTGGCTTACCATAATAAAATCATTGTAAACTGAAAATCCTGACCATCATTCAACCTATCATAATAAAATTAGCATGATTCTCTCTTATCAATATCCAGGTATAAATTCAAAAGATTTTTTAGATAAAGAAAATATACCCATTGTTTTTACAGCAGTGAATGCACCACATTCTAATGGCCTTAACAAACTCTGATCAACAAAATTAGATGTCAGATTAATGAACGAAAGAGAAGAGTTGCTTGGACGACCATAGCTCATGAATGTATTACAAGATACAATGAAACGGAGCATACAGTAACAGGCTTTTCCCCAAAATATTTATTAGAAGGAAAAATTTTTGATATACTACCAAATGAATTGAAAAAGGAAAGAACACTTTATGATTTAATTCAAGATAGGAAACTTGCCTTAGAAAGAACCATAGAATCACCCAATTATAATAAACATCCTTCCGATCAAAACCGAAGAATTTGTGAATTAAATGTAGGAGATTTGGTTTATATTGAAAACAGAAATCGATTAAAGAGGAAAAAATTAGATGAACTATAAGTAGGACCATATACGATTTTGGAAAAAATTTTAAACTCAATTTAAAAAGTAAATACTGGCTTTAAGAAACCAGAATCAAGTTTTTTCCATATCACGAAACTTGTTCCAGTTTCGGGATAAAGGCATGCAGTATAACGTTAATGGAGGATCAATATAGCATTCCTTTTTATCTTCTCCTGAGGATGGAGATGTAAAAGATGTTCGCCGAAATTCTTTTAGTAGCATTTGATTTACAAATATAATCCATGCTCGTAATATCGAGTAAGAACAGGTGTAATATCGGGAAGATTATAAACAAATGTTAATAAGATCAATCGTCGTCATTATTAAATGCGATCAAGCTTTATTATTATTGATTATTAAATACCATGTTAGAAATGAGTTAATATAAGCTTAGTCAATCAATACATTACTAAGCCTAGTAAGAGTCTGCATAATTATTTGTTAACTTAACTTAATCGAAAATAGGGCTCGACCTCTTTCATTTATCACTTTTAGAAGACTTATACAAACCTCAACATGTAATGTAAGAATTTGTAGTAACGTCAAATACTCAGCTCCCTGTTTTATTGAAAATGGTTAATTTTTAGTGCGTAAAATCCATCATACTACCAATTGCACTGTTCTTTTTCAAAATATATAAAACAAAGTTTGTCCCCAATCCCTCAACTTTTTCACGGTCAAAGTTGTGGAATCTCCCATTTTTATTAGCTTTTTACTCAAACCCTGGAAAGAATTTACCAATATAATTAGTAACCATCACATCACCATGGAATCATCTTTCATTTGATCCTCATACACCAAAAACCATTGCTCCTCGGAACCGGAAAACGAATCTACATCACCATATTATATATAGTGTAATGATTTTTTTTTGTTTCAGATAAGTTTATGTCCACTAGTGGTGCCACAGCGATTGCAGCTAACAATTTAATGAGTTTGTCAGAAGAGCAGCCTCCTTTTTCTCAGGCACCTGTCATAGTGCAAGCAACATATTCAAATTATACGTAAGTGTATTTTTCTTTTCTTTTCGTAGCAATATCATGAGAAAATTGTTTTTGCTGTACAAGCATAATTCATACTATTTAGTTAATAGCAAACTGCATTCTTTAAGACTTGTTAAAGTGGAGGTTGTACTAAACGGAATGTACCCACTGTTTACCTTTGACTTGCATAGTTTGTTTTTTTATGACCATATTAATTCCAATATGATTTTCTTATGTGTCATAAATATGACATTTTCAGTTGTCATCCCACTGGATGATAGAAAGTAAGATTATTAATTTTATAATTTAAGATTATTTGTACCGACTTTTTTGGGGTACATTTACAAGATGTTTATCTACACCCATTTTTTTGAAAATTTGAAAATTCATTCACCCAACATTACTATCCCTTTTTAAAACTGAACCATAATATTTTCAATATAAAAGCTAGAGAGAAATATTTATTTAAAAGTAATCCGGGCCCTATTTTATGCAAAATCAATCCAAAAGGAAATAAAATTAATTTTGATTATTTATAATAATCTAAAATTAATTTATTATTTATAATAAATAATCAATTAAAAATAATAACTGCAATTATTGATTTGAGACAAGGGCTGAAATTTTAGGCCTCTCCCAAGCTTTAGTTTAACATGGGGAAGCCAGGTAGCGCTAGCTATGGTTCATTCACAAGTTCATCACTCATATAATCTGTTTTTTATGGTTTGAGTTTCAGCTATCTTTAATTACATGAGATTACATTTAAATAATATTTTTTTTTTTTTTTAATAAGGACATCTCTGCAAAGAATTGAAAATAAAATAAACAAAACCAACTGGATTCATAAACAAATTAAATTTCACATAAGAAGGAAGAATTGATCAAAACATTTCATTTACTCAATATAATATAAAATTAAATTTAATGCTAAAGAAGAGTTCCTTTGTGATAGCTTAGTAGTGCAGTGAGCGAATAAAAAAGAGATAACCTGGAATATTATTGGAATATATTAATAAAAAATTATTTGTTCTTATAATATTTCTCTTTAGAAAATTCGTAACTTTTTAACCGACTTTAAAAAAGGAGAGGTTACTGAACACATTTACTTTTTTTTTTTTTTTTTTTTTTAAGAAATTTTGTAATAGCTTAATACAAAAATATTTCTAAACACAACTGTTTAATGAAATATAGATACACAATAAAAAGGTACGAATTTCCAAAAGAGAAATCTTATTTAAAGTGCTTTCCTGCAAAATGTTGAAAATGAACTCATTTCAACTCAAAGGCTCATGTTATACGTTAATTAAACAAAAATCAAATAATTTTCACATATATAGACCAGATAGTTAAAGTATGCTTTCAATAATATTTGTTTACCTTTTATAGTACATGAAAAATAAACAAAATTTGGTACTAATACTACTTCATGAGACAATGGTTTTCACTTCATATTTGTAGTAAGATTCAAGATCTTAATAGCCCGCCCAAATTAAGGAGGGCAACGACTCTTTAGGGAGGTTGAAATGGGAGGGAGGTGTATCAGAAAATTAATTTTGCTGCAAGTAAGTCAAGTGATTCTTCGTGTTTTATAGTTTCTAGGGTTCTAAATCTGATGGAACCATTTGCATGATGAAAAATTACTTCAAAAGTTGTAATATTCGAAAAACCACATGTTGCAGCTGAACGATACCCCAGCTAACAAAATGATTATTTAAGTACGAAAAAGAAATAAGTGGAGTTCAGACTTTAAATATATCATTCAATATATCATTCAAAAATCGGTGGCTGACTATGGGTAGAATTTCATAAAATATTCATAAAACAACGAGAAAGAAAGTTAAAAACTTTTACAATTAAGGGATGGGTATGCATTTGATAAAATAACTTCAGATAAGCCTATCTATTCAATCTTCAATGAATAAATAAGATTATAGGAAAAGTGATCAATTTAAAAATAATTATCAGGATTATTTGTTCATTGTGTTTTTCAAAGTAATTATCGCCCGCAAAATATAAATTTTTACCTAAAATCAGTGGGTAATAGGCGGTAAAAAACACAGTTTTCAGAGTTTTTAAATCCTTGGATTGAACATGACAGACACTGCAGTCTATAAATTGAATGTTATCACAGATTATACTTGTAGATTAAAGTAACATTTTAAAGATAATTTTTTTTTTTTTTTTCAAAATGTAAATGAGGCAATTTCAATAATTTTCTCTATGTGTATTCGTATTAATTTATCATACATGTCTATCTATATGCATACTATATTACTTATTTTACAAATATATATCCAGCCTCCGTAATTTATTACATGTAATTAGTAATATTCAAGTCTTCTGATTATGTTAAAATATTTTTCATATTTAATTCCAGATTATTTAAAATATGCTTATGTTAAATACATATGCTTAGGTCACATACATACATTTATGTTAAATATTTTTCATTAGTTCATGAAAAATAAACATTCATTCCTTAGTTCTAGATTTTTTAAAATATACCTTCATCAAAGAGTACCTACATATTTGGCCCATATTTAAAATGAAAATCAGATTTCCTATTGTTTCGGATTATATATTGTAACGTTAAACAAAAACAAAAGACAAAAATGTATGGTTTAGAATTGTTCTAGACCTATTGTTGAAACGAACTAGCAGTTGGAACAAACTGTCCTGGTAAATGTTTGTGATTATGATGTTCGAGTACCATCCACGCCGGGCCAGAACATTTTGGAGCGATGGACTGGAAAGTTAGTCTTTTTCTGAAGCTCAAGCCATATGATTTTTTGTGTGTAACAAAGTGATAATTTTTGTAACCTGTTTAAATAATGGTGTTTTCATAATTTGTGTTTTAAATTTTTGTAGGTTATTAACAAACAAAAACAATTATAAATTTTCCTATAAAATGTAGATTATCTGAGGTAATCATAACAATGAAGTCATGGGAACTATTTTACTATGTAATCTTAAATACACTATATGTGCTGGAAGATCTAAATATTGTAATTGAAGATTGGTGAAATACTTCTTCCAAATTTCTTTTATTAAAAATTTATAATATATACATTAATTTGCCGACGTTTCGGACTATTCGTCCCTCTTCAGGGCAAATTTCTTCTGCCAATAACTAGTAATCCTTACACCTGACAATTTTTGGTGGCTAGGTCCATCTATTTCTATATTACAATTATATCCCATTACCTAAGTAAATTGGTCATTTTATATAAAATTATATATATATTCACATGACTACCACTTTTTTCTACAATATTCTTATCACACTATCTATTACTGACTGGGAACTATTTTATATTACAGTGGTTGCCGCTTTTAATCCTTTGTTTAAGAAGAACATTTTTTTTTAATGCAACAACAAATGTCGCAACTACCGGACGGTACTGTTTTTTTTTACTTCCTGGAATCCAGCTTTTGTTCCGTCTAGGAATACTATAGAAGAAATAATACTGTTTATACATTTCATC
Organism: Aelia acuminata; assembly: GCA_911387785.2. Taxonomy (NCBI): domain Eukaryota; kingdom Metazoa; phylum Arthropoda; class Insecta; order Hemiptera; family Pentatomidae; genus Aelia; species Aelia acuminata. The sequence goes on along the minus strand of OU426978.1, from coordinate 81,984,984 downwards.
GTATTCTATGAATCAATCAGGTGCAAAGGAGAGGGGCTTGTTTATTATTCACTTTATATCAGTTATCCTGGTTTCAAAATTTTCCGATCTACTTAAATCTCGATCAAATATGGAGATGACCGGTACAAAGAATAGAAAACGTATGCGGCAAATTAAAAGTCAATCCGGTGACGAGGCTTTGCTTGTATGGTTCATATAGGAAAGTGTCATGAATGCTCCAGTAAGCTGTGCTGTAACGTGCGATAAGTGTTTTGGGGAGAGCCATCGAAGAAAATGAGATGAGCTAATCAAATTTTACCAATTTACTCCGCCTTGAATTGGACTTAATTAGATTCCTTCCAAAAACAAAGCTATATCACAGACTTAAAATAAATTGATTTTAACATCAACTAGATGAAGCGAAGCAATCGCACTCTAACCTACTGGAATCCCACTTAATTAAAGTACCAACCGTATATTTAGTATCGTATAATGCGTATTTAGTGCGTCATGAGCATAGGGGAGGGTGTTTGACTTTGGCCCCCAGCAGACTGTCAGGGCTCAAAATCTGTAGCTGGTTGAAACTTTAAATATAAATCTGAGTGGACTGTATGAATAAATCAAGAAATTAACAGAAAACAAGTAAAAACTTTTATTTACCAATAAAAAATATACTGTACTTTAGGGAGCAATTACAAACAAAAAATAAACCTCTATTGTTTTTAAGTTTACAATTTTAAAGCGTTACATACATTGATAAAATGGATATAAATCAGGTTAGTCTTAGTGGAAATTTGAAGAAATATTTTATGGATGACAAAGATGATCGTGGGGACGATGTGAATGCTGAATAAAGTTCGGGGTGGGCGATCATGCCGAAAATTTAATTTGCATCTCACCTACAGTTTGATGTTAAATGTCAGGCCTGACCACATTCTGATTCATTCTCCGCCCCAGGTACCTCCCTGGGGCAACTTCTTTCTTCTACTCCATAATTTGGTGAAATAGATGAAACAAAAGGAAATTGATGTGGGCCCACGTAGATACAGCGCCAGGTCCGGGCTCCCAAGTGGTAGCAAGACGTGTGTGACTAGTTACATGCTACCTGTGTGAGGGCAGCAGTGCAGCGCTAGACAACACTGGAACCCCAATGAAGCGAACGCGGAACAGAGGGTTGAAGTAAAGAATAAATGTGTTTAAATTGTAGATTATTTATTTTTTTTAAAACATAAGTTTAAGGTATTTACATAGTATTTATGTGTTTACAGGACCTCATTGAACACATCTTTGAACTTATGATATGAGAATGTAGGCATGGGCGGATCCAGCCGATCGTAAAGGGGGGGTTGCAGCCCCACAGCCCTTCATTTGGTTCTGCTAATCAGCTTTTTTACCTTTATGTTCCTTCCCCCCAACTAAAATTATACTTGTTCTGCACATTATTTGTTCTTTAACTTACTTCCTTACATTAAGGAAAGTCAAATTCTATCTTTTAATGATGAAAAATTTTCCAAAGGGAGGGGCTGCAGCCCCCTCAGCCCTCCCACCAATGAACGTAGGTGGATTTGTTTAACACAGACATAGATGTCATTGAAAGAGCTCACCATAGAAAACGCCACATATAACTGAGCGCGGGAAAAACAGGGTCAGGCAAGTACATACAATCCTGTACTAAAATACACATCGCGTTTCGCGGAAAGCGAGTGCGCTGATTCTATTGACCTAAATTTGCAAGATTTGCTTGTAACTCGCAAAAAACGGCGACAATCTGAAAAGTGTATATAACCAAAAATGTTCGTCTCGACAAAATGAAAAAAAATGACATCTTCGAAAAAGCCCTGCGATCATTTTTGCTAAGAATTGCAGTTTTTCCCTCACAAACAAAGGGGTTTATCGAAAAAATATATATGACCGAAAATGTTCTCCTTGTAAACCTGAAAAGATAAGAGACCATTTAGAAACCTCTACGACCATTTTCATTTTCTCGCAAATACCGTGGTTGCTTATAACTCGCAATCGAAGGTGAAATGAGTGATCTGTATATTTTTCCAGTGTAGCGGAGGGAAGCTAGAAAGGAAAGCTTAAAAAATGATGCCTCATTCATGAAATTTAATGAAGTATTAAGGAAGTTATGGCGTACCGACAAAAAAAAGGCTTTGAGAAATAGTATATAACTAGCTGACCTGTGGGAAGCATTCCCACTCTAACCTACTTAAATCTCACTAGAGAACGTTCATTTAAAAATTTACCCTTAATTTATCATTTTTCGTTTAATCCCTTAAATTTTATCCTGACAGATTACAACGGATTAAGCAGCAACCACTGTATTTAGATATCTTCTTGTCTAATTATCCAGATAGTTTCTGATCAAAATATCTCAATTAATTTTTATCAAATTATCGAGATAACTTCTCTCATTTTCAATTTTATTGGTCAACTGATAAAACTTAAGTCCAACAGAGTCAGATCTTAATTAAACATATTGGTGTCCTTTTAAGCGAGATGATATAGAAAATTAATAAAATGATATAGAAAATTAATAAAATAGCACAGCCTACTAACTTAAAAAGGTGTGGAACAGAGATATAGCACATCCAAGTCCACTTGATCTTTTCCAAGTCAACTGTAAACCTTTCCAAGTCACAAGAAACCAATTTTAATTCACAAGAAACCAATTCCAGTTCAAAAATATCCCTTTCCAAATCAAATGCAATCCCTTTCAACTCAATGGTCACCATTTTTATTCAAATTGTAACCGTTTCCTTTTCAATTGTTATGAAGAAATCTTTCATCTCTTGTTTGCACAAGAAATGAAATATTTAGAAAAAAAAGTTGATTTTTTTTTCCATTTGTCACCCTTGAAAATGATTTGAAATTTAACATACTGTGGAAACAGCCAAGTCAACTACAAGCTTTCCCAAGTCAACTGTAACCTTTTTCAAGTCATAAGAAAACCTTTCCATATCAACTGTACTTAATCCATTCCAAATGAGATGTAACACTTTCCAAAACAACTCAATCATCATCCTGTCTATTTCAATTGTCACTCTTGAAAAACTATATAAAATTTAAGTTTCTGTGCAATGGTTGAAGTTAGGGCCATTAAAGTATGCCTAATATACCGGAGCCATGAAAGAAGTGCCAAAGGGCAACTTGTTTGTTTATTTAAATGTCCTATTTGCTTTCAAATGTAATAGTTTGAGAGCAGGAAAGCAAACCAATAGAATTTTTCTCATTTCTTCTCAAAGTCTAAGGATTTAGTATGAAGTGTCAATTTTACTTGGGTTTTCATATATTTTTGCAAATTTAAGTAAGATACTTTTGATAACTTCAATTTTCATGTTTACACATATCCGGCCTCAATACTTCAACTAAATGCTGCCGAACTGCTGGGAAGGGTGTTAAATAAAAAATTACAATTTTTATTTTCTTAGGAAATTGCATTTTCTAAAAATGGTTTATTTCAGCGAAGAATAATTATTTATGTTGAATAACGAAAATCATTGCTTTATGAATTTTTTATTAATTACATTAGTGTATTGCTATTGCCAGTATATAATTTTACCTACTGAATTTAACACATTCACGCCGGCATGTACCACCTGTGGCCCGCACTAGACTCGCATCGGACACTTTACTCAATCATAAAACTTTCCACGACGATGTATAACAAGGTAGGATTGTACTGTTTATTTTATTATTGTTGAATTGTCAATACTGCATAATTCCCTTAAATAAATCCCGTCCAATAGAGCAAGAATCATTAAGTTGAGCCGCCAATGGGCGAGGAGCATTAATTACAGTCCCAGGGTGAACGTGTTAACCTACTGATATAATTTTGAAAAAATATGTCAAAGTAATGTCATTATTTATCCCAGTGAGTTCTGAGACCTCAACTTGACCTGGTCCACAGTAGGTTAAATTTCAAATCAATTGCAAGGGTGACAATTGAAATTAAAAAAAATAAATTTTTTGTTCTAAATATTTTATTTTTTGTGCTAACAAGAGTTGAAAGATTTTTCAAGGGCTACATTTAAATTGGAAAGGATTTCTGGTAACTTGGAAAAGGTTTCTTGTGACTTGGAAAGGATTACAGTTGGCTTGGAAAGGATTACAGTTGACTTGGAAAAGGTTCAAATAGAGTTGGAAATGCTATATATCAGCATTTCCAACTCTATTTGAACCTTTTCTAAGTCAACTGTAACCCCATCCTAGAACCATTTAATCACAAGAAACCCTTTCCAAGTCATAAGAATCCCTTTTTATTTAAATTGAAACCATTTCTATTTCAATTGTCGCCATTCAAAAAAATCTTTCAACTCTTGTTAGCTAAAAAATAATATAGAATAGAATAGAAAAATCCTTATTTATAAAATAGTATAAGTGGTTACAAATTTAATATTTATAAACTATATAATAATTAGTGCTTAAAAATTTCAAAATAGGTTAAGTAGGACAAATGCTGACATGGCTTAAGCTGTCTGCCAGGAGTTTGCTACTATTTAGATGCATACTGTATAGATAGTACCTTAAACAAATTGTTTATATCTGGACTCAATAATAAGATAAAAGTGAGAGTACACTTATGCTTATAGAATGCAATAATTTAGCGATTATGAGTCTTTTGCACTATCACAAATTAAAAGATTTTGATGGGTTTAATTTTTTTTGTGTTTTTAAACCATTTTAATAAAGGATGTTCACTCTAGCAGTTTAAAACATTATTGGCTAAGCAATGCAAAAAAAAATTGTAAAAAGACTTGATTTTCGTGAAAAATCGAAATTTCAAGTGTGATACGCTAGCTGGGGGTCCAATTTTTTTTTTTAAATTTACATTTTACTTACCTTTCTAATGCCCAAAATTAAGCCTCCTGAAGCTCTACCTTTATTTGAGCATCTAATAGCCGATTCAAATACAATATTAAATTCGTCAAATTTTTTTTCAAAAATAACAAATCTTTTTTCTTTATACCCGTGAAGATCTTGCTGCATTTCCGGTTTCTTCATTTGACATAAGGATTTTCAGAAATACATCCATATTCCTCTTCAATATCTGTTATAGTTTTAAAGAACCATCCACACCACCAATCATTTTAAGACCTTCTTCCAAATCCTACACAAAATTTTCACCATCCAAAATCAAAACCCCATTCCTCACACCAATTCTTATGTTTTTATTTTGAGAGATAATCTCTTTCCTAATGGGGAAAGTCCAGCTAGTAACTTCCGATGTTTTAGTCTGGTAATTAATGCCATGTCTTGATGGATTATGAAGTTAGTACTTTTCAATTTTCTAGTATTTCTCAATATCTGCAACACACCTCTTTTTTCAAAGGTGACAAGTAAGGGTGGAGTTTCACCTTCTCTGCTTCTTAACGAATGAACTTCAGTAATTAGCGGATTTTTTTCTGAGGCTAGAATCTCTTTGCAAAATATTACAGTACTTTCACGCTCTTCCGGTTTCTCAGGATTTAAGCCTCTGAAAATTAGGTTTTTTTATTTTCTACTATTTCTGCCTGTGCACTGTTTCTGTTGCACTTAGATTTTAATTTTAAAATTTCTCCCTTGAGTTTTATAGTTTCTTGTTTAACGTTTTTCAGTTCTACAACTATATTCGAAAAATCATCTTTCGTTATGTATTGTTTAGTGTCTAGTAAATCATTAAACATAGCCAAAAGTTCTTTTGGACTCAATTTTCCTACTTACTTCTCATCTTTCTTCAGCATTTTGTTAATATATTCTTCCTTGTCAGTTTTAAATTGCAATTTTCCTCTTTTCTGTGCTTTTATTTGCCATATCAAATTCTGGAGAGCTTTTAGATCTTTTGATTGATGTAGAAGCTTTGGGGAAGGAAAAAATAATCTTTTTTGACATAAATTTAGATAAATTCTGATAGTTGAACTTCTAAACGATAACAAAACTTCAATCCTAATACTGTGCAAAAGTAAATATACATATTGTAACGATAAATCGATAAGCAAATAAAAAAAAAAAAAAAAAAAACATATGACATAAACTCCCGGACCGTTTGTTGGAACAAAATATGAGATTGGAACGAACTTTTGGGGTCTAGTTCTTTCACGGCCTAGTCCACAAAGGCGTAGATCTGCCCACATTGTTCTAGAATGATCCAGGCCTGACTATTTACGATTATATATAAGGAGCAGTGACGGAACGAGTTAGTTGAAGTCTGTGTCTGGACTGTGTTGTTCAAGTCATATGATTGCGTGTGTTATAAAGTTATCATTTTTGTAACCTGCTCAATTGTTTAAGTTGTAATAATTCGTTGGAATTGTGATAACTGTATATTTCTGTTAAATAAATATTTGTTACCCACATTAGAGTTACAAATGGTGTCAGGTGTGGGGTTAAAGAAAAAAAAAAAAAAACGAATTGGAGAACTTAAAGTAGCGGAGCTGAGGAGAGAATTAGAGGAGCTTGATTTAGACACTACAGGTACAAAGACGATCTTGTTGGCTCAATTACGTGAGTATTACCTGAGTAAAGGCGTAGATCCTGAAACGATAGAGTTTGAGGATAGCTCTTTTAAGGCCGCTTTAAATAGTTTGTCGGCTGAAATAGATAATAAACTGACGAATTTGTCTGGTGACGTAAATGGCTTAAATGAAACATTGGCAAGTCAGTCGGCAGAGATGAATGACAAATTTACCAGCCTTAATTCCAATTTGTCAGCTGAAATTAATGATAGAATATGCAGTCTTAGTTCCAGTTTGTCAATTGAAATAAATGATAGGCTGACCAGCCTGTCTAGTGAAATAAACGATAAATTGGCCAGCCAGTCTGCCGAGCTTAATGAAAAGTTAGCAAGCCTAAAGTCATGTTTCTCAGCTGAGATTAATGTCAAGATGAACAATTTGTCTAGCGAAATGAATGACAAGCTGAACGGCGAGATTAATAGCGTGAACGACAGGCTGGCTAAACAAGAAGCGGAGGTTGAAGAACTAAAAAAGATATTGGAAAAAGGAGCGAAGGCACAAGATGGACACGACCCCGCAGTTATGGATAGCCGAGTCAGGATGAAGCCACCGACTTTTGATGGTAAGTCATCCTGGGCGAACTACCTCAAGCAGTTCAACGCTGCGGCTAGCGCCAATGGGTGGTCCACGAGAGATAAGGCTGTTGCTCTAACGCTAGCCCTCCGGGGTGAAGCTCTAGATGTCCTCCAGACCATAAACGCCGACGACTCCTATGATTTCAACAAATTAGTAAGCCGGCTGGAGATGCGTTTCGGTCATGCCCACCTTGAACAAGTGTACCAGTCCCAGCTGAAGAACAGAAAACAGAAGGCATCAGAGACTATCCAGGAGTTCGAGGCGGACGTTGCGAGGATGGTAAGACTGGCTTATCCATCTGCCCCAGAAAGTTTGTTGGAATGCTTAGCAGTCCAAGCAATCGTTGACGGATTAAGAGAGAGCGGTACGTCTCAAGCGCCCTAAATTACTAGTAGACGCTCTATCCACAGCGTTGGAATATGAAGCGGCTACGTAGGCTTCTCGCAGCCATGCAAGAGTCCGGGCCATGAACAGTACCGACTGCAGCGAGGGGCAACAGGAACTGGCGAACCCAAACAACCTGGAAGAGGTGCTTTTAAAAGTTGTGAAGGCTCTTGATTCCTGGAGAAGGAGACCTGTACGGTGTTGGGGATGCGGAGAACTCGGACACGTCAGGAGTGCCTGCAAGTAGCAGGCCGCTACTGACGCACCAAAATCCCAGGGAAACTAAGATGGGTCGACTCCTAGAGGGCGACATCGACCCAAAGGCGTCTTCAAGACCCTCCCCTTGTGGTGGTAGCCTCCTAGGGGCACAGAGCCGGTAGTTTATATGTGGATGGCATCGTCAACGGCACCGGGTTATATGTTGGTAGACACCGGTGCTACGAAGACCATCGTCGGCCCGAAGGTAGTTGATGATCGAAGGCTGTCGCCCTCCAGGTGGCGACTGAGGACCGCTACAGGAGATTTAGCCAAAGTATTCGGAGAAGCAAAGGTAAAGATACAGTTGGGTTCAAACTGTGTCTCGCATTCAGCACTAGTGGCTGATATAGAAGAAGAAATTATTTTCGGAATGGACATAATGAACGCATGTGGTTTCCAAATAGACCTAAAACGGCAAGTCGTAAATGTTAGGGGGGAAGAACTTTTTATGCATAATCGAGAATCGGCCAGCCTAGAAGTCACCTTAGGTGAAGACGGGGAACTTCCTGCAAGATGTGAGACTATCATAGCTGCTCGTCTCGATTCTTCAACCCCCACGGATCAGCCTAGACATCCCGTCTTACTTGAGCCAAGAAATCATGACCAGGAGGTGGGGAAAGGCATCCTTGTTGGGAAGGCGCTTGTCATACCTTCTGGTAAGGTTCCTATACCCCTTTGCAATAACAACGACTTCCTGGTCACTATCAAGAAGGGCACTAAGGTAGGAAGTTTAGAGCCTGTAACCTCCATGATGCTTCAGGCGTCTACAAAGAAGGAGCAAACTAATGAAAATCTCCGAAGGATGTTAGAAGGCCTTGACCCGTCGCTGTCAAGAAAGGAAAAGGAGAAAGTCAAGGACCTTGTGAATCGCTATCGCCCTGTCTTTGGCTCGGAATCCGGAAAGCCAGGTAGAACAAGCGCCCCCCCGCACACCCTATTCGTCAAGCTGCGCGGCAACTTCCCCAAGTCTAGAAGGAAGAGGCTGAAAATGCTCTCCAAGAGATGGTGAGAGACGGAGTGGTGGAGCCGTCGAATAGTCCATGGGCTTCTCCGATAGTGCTCGTAAAGAAGAAGGATGGAACGACTCGCTTCTGCGTTGATTGCCGGAAGCTTAACGATGTGATGAAGAAGGACAGCTACCCATTGCCGAGGATCGATGACGCCCTTGACGCTTTAGCAGGATCCAGACTTTTTTCAACTCTGGACCTAAAATGTGGATACTGGCAAGTAGAGATGGACCCGGCTGACAAGGAAAAGAATGCGTTTACCACTGGGTCAGGACTATGGCAGTTCACGGTTTTACCGTTCGGCCTCTGCAATGCTCCAGCAACCGTTGAACGCCTGATGGAGAATATTCTAAGAGGCCTGTCCTGGAAGATTTGCCTCGTCTATCTCGATGATGTCATAGTGGTTGGCCGGACATTTGAGGAACACCTGTCAAATCTTGAAGAGGTCTTCATGAGGCTAAAGCGGCCAATTTGACGTTAAACGCAAAGAAGTGTCATCTTTTTCAAACGAAGGTCGCCTATCTAGGACACATCATCAGTGGAGAAGGAGTTGTGGTGGACCCTGCTAAAATTCAGGTAGTCCAGCAATGGCCAACCCCTGTGAATAAACAGCAGATTTGAAGTTTCCTGGGCCTTTCTTCCTACTTCCGCCAATATGTGAGAAAGTTTGGGGACATGGCGAAGCCTCTGAGTCGGTTGACTGAGGAAGGTAGACCCTTTAGCTGGAATGACGAGTGTCAAGAAGCGTTTGATGCCTTGAAGGAACGGTTAACCTCGGCTCCAATATTGGGCTACCCGGTTCCAGGAGGCAGATACATCCTCGACACAGATGCCATTGAAGAAGGCATTGGCGGGGTTTTATCAGAATTGCAGGATGACCAGGAGCGGGTTATTGGATATTTCAGCAAGACGCTATCAAAACCTGAGCGTAATTACTGCGTGACCAGGCGGGAACTTCTGACTGTTGTCAAGTCCATAGACCATTTTTACAAATACTTGTATGGTGCAAGATTCTTGTTGCGGACTGACCATGCAAGCTTGAAGTGTCTTCTAAATTTCAGGAATCCTGAAGGCCAAGTTGCCAGATGGCTACAAAAGCTCCAGGAATACGATTTTGAAATTGAACACAGACCAGGTGTAAGACATAGCAATGCAGATGCCCTGTCTAGAAGACCATGCCCACCTAATTGTTCCCATTGTAGCCGAATAGAACAAAAGGAGGCCAACCTTTGCGCCGTTGGAGTAGTTAGTGAAGAATGGACACCTGACACAATCCGGGATCGGCAAGAAAATGATCCTGAGTTGAAAATGATAAGGGACTGGAAACTAGCCAATCGCCGCCAACCTTGGCAAGAGGTAGCACCATTTTCACCTATTTTGAAGGCGTACTGGGCTCAGTGGAACTCCCTTATAATAGAAGACGGCTTGCTCAAGAGGGTTGTGGAGAATGTAGACGGCAGCCTATCCAGGAAGCAGCTTCTGATACCGAGGACCTGCGTGCCGGAGGTACTTCCTCTGCTACATGATGAAGTGTCAGGAGGACACCTTGGTGTGACGAAAACACTCCAGAAAGAACGCGAAAGGTTCTACTAGATTAACTGCTCTGAGGATGTCAGGGATTGGTGCCGTAAATGTAACACCTGCTCTGCAAGCAACGGACCAGCTCGCAAACACCGCGCTCGCATGCAGCAGTATATTGCGGGGAGCCCCTTCGAGAGGGTAGCCATGGACATATTAGGACCATTCCCAAAAAGTGAAGCTGGAAATAAGTACGTTTTTGTAATCGTGGACTGTTTTTCCAAGTGGGTGGAAGCATATGCTGTCCCCAAACAAGAGGCTGCTACGTTGGCTGAAGTTTTGGTAAAGGAGTTCATCACCCGTTTCGGAGTACCAATTGAACTACATTCAGATCAGGGGAGGAACTTCGAGAGCACATTATTCGAGAAAGTCTGCAAGAGGCTTGGGATTCGAAAAACCAGGACTACGGCCCTCCATCCACAGTCTGACGGAATGGTAAAACGGATGAACCGAACCCTTATAAAGTTCCTTTCCAAGGTAACCTCCGACCATCAACGAGATTGGGACCGTCAGATCCCATACTTCCTCATGGCCTACCGCTCTGCAGTTAATGAATCCTCTGGACAGACTCCTACGAGAGTTCTCTTCGGTCGAGAGATGAGGTTACCTTGTGACCTCATTTTTGGCAGCAAACCTGGGGTGGATGTATCTGGGCAAGACTATGTATCCGGACTCCAGGAAAGAATAAAATATACGCATAAGCTAGTTCGCAAGAACCTTTGCCTCGCCAGCGACCGAATGAAGAGACAGTACGATAGTAGAGCCGATCAAGGCGGGTACCAAGAAGGAGATGATGGTCACCATGTCATATTTATCCACCAGTCCAAAATCTTGACTTCTCCTGACTTGTTGGCTCCAGTGAGCCCTCTTTGCATAATAGGAAATTTGAAATGGCACATCTCTCTGAAGTACTTTCCTATGCCCATGACCATATTGACTTTTTCTTTCATATTTTACATTTATTTCTTTTCTTAATCATATTTTACATTAAATACATACATATGTTACATAATTTTATTCTCTTAATTTACATATGTTTATTGATTACATTTTATATACATTATTTACTTCTTATCAGAACCCATTTGCTATTATCTTCCCTCCAAATACCATAAATATTTCTAACACCTTTTCAATATGTCTCAGTGTCCTAAAATAATGTCACATAAATTCCTAATCCTCTCATCATAACTAATTCTATCATTACTTCATCCATAATTTTTATCAAATTATTGCAGTCTCTTTCTCTCCCCCTTCATAGGTCTCTGGAATTTATCTCATAAGAAAAGGATGAACTTTTCATAATTTTTTTTTCTATCTTTCCACCTGCCTGGTTGAGGTCATTGCTCTCATATCTGATTGATGTTTCCAATATCAGCACTGCCCTTTCTGTCCCAGGTAATGCTACTATATCAGTGTACCTTGGAGGGCTATGTAAGCAAACATCCGGAAATATTTGAACACAAAATATAATTCATTATTTCTAAATATTTTTCTTTCTCAAAATTAAATCCGTCAAACTAATATATTTAAGTTTAACTGGGCTGTGATTTGAATGAATATAAACTCTTGTTAATTTGCTATTAATTTTTTAGAAGCAGATAATAAGTGTAAAGAAACTTATGACCGATACTGTAAGTGGAATAAATAATTGTACATTTTAAGGCTGATCAGGTTTCTAATTTTTAATTGTATATGTTGCCAAAAATTGGATTTATTTTGCAGTAATTCCTACATTGGTGAGAGAAGGAATGATATTGGAGTAAAACGAGAAGCTGAAGAGGAGGACGATGATGTTAAAAAACTTAGACGAGATGAAGATTCTGTTGACAGCCAATAAGCATTGGTAATATTGTTCATATTTCTATTTGATACAAAACAAAATTATTAAGATTCAGTATGTTATATAATCATTTTAGCAGATGGTATCTTAAGTGAATTTGAATACTATTTAGCCAAAAAATATCCATTCCATGATCCATTACAGCATTTTATAATGCCAGGGAAATGTTGAGGATGGTTAAAGTCAATAGATCTGAATGGGAAAATTTAGCTTTGTAGATTATGCATTTTGATGCCCCAATCAATCATTTTAGAGAAAACAGGGGGTAAAGGAGGGCTTTAATCATCTGGTTGCCACTTACCTATATATAAAATATTTAGTAAGGGAAAGTATTGCAATTGTAATAAATTTTAGTGTGTGTGTGCGCGCATGTGTGTGTTATCCGTCACCTACGGCTACAAGTAGTACTCCTATCCATCAGCAGAGATGAGTATCCGTGAGTACTTTCGATATTTAGTTAATTTTTACGGATACAATTTCGGATACTTCTACTCCTGGGACTGGGAAGGTTCATAATTCTATTATTAAAATCTTCTATTAAAATTGTAAAAATTTTATTATTATTGAGCCGTTAAAATTTTATTGTTTCGAAATAAGGGTCCATTATACAAAGCGTGAATTTTGAAAAAAGTAATAATAAAAAAAAACAATAGGAATATTATATCATATTATTTTTTTTTTATCTTTTCGGATTTTTTAAAATGGTAAACTACTGTAATGATAACAGGGGCTTAGAATTGGAAAATACTATCAATTGTAAAATTTAATGCTGTGGGGGGGGGGTATCATTTTTTCAACTTTTCGGATTTCTTCGAGAAGAGTGTCCATGGTAATGGGGGAGCAGATTTTGAAAATAAGTTGGTTAGAATGATAAAATAAAACCTTGTTACACAACCACTAAGTGTAAAATAGAAATAAATAAGAAATTTTAAAACTGACTGTATAGATGGTACCTTAAACGAATTGTTTATATCTGGACTCAATAATAAGATAAAAGTGAGAGTACACTTATGCTTATAGAATGCAATAATTTAGCGATTATGAGTCTTTTGCGCTATCACAAATTAAAAGATTTTGATGGGTTTAATTTTTTTTGTGTTTTTCAACCATTTTAATAAAGGATCTTCACTCTAGCAGTTTAAAACATTATTGGCTAAGCAATGTAAAAAAAAATTGTAAAAAGACTTGATTTTCGCGAAAAATCGAATTTCAAGTGCGATACGCTAGCTGGGGGTCCAATATTTTTTTTTTTAATTTACATTTTACTTACCTACCTCATAGGCAAGTTTTCCGCGGTATAGTGTTTTGAAAAAAAATTTTTTTGTTTTTCGACCCACCCTATTGAACATTGTAGTCATAAACATGTGCTCTAACAGTTTATTCCAACTGTTAGTTATTTCCAACAAAAGGTCTACTAACTATCCTAAACCATAACTATCCTAAACCATATGTTTTTATTGTTTTTGTTTATCAATACACCGCTCCCTCCTTAGAGACATTCCTCCTGGATGTCTTCTTTTTCATATAGGCCTGCTCCCTAGCAACGGAAGGTCTCTGCTGTAATCTACTGCTCCTGTTCTCCTTCATTGTGGTTCCCTACATATGGCACCAAGCGATTATAATGGACGATTATAGGCTTTCCCTTGGGGTACTTGAAAACCATATAGTAGATCACGTAGATCCCTCCCAGTTCTTCTGCGACTTAAGGTAGAATCTCCGCTTTCCTCGTGGGTTGTAGAGCCAAACAAGTTTCTCCTTCTTAATATCCACCCTGATTGGCCCTGCTTCCCTTTGGTCTCCTCATCCGATCACTGACGAGGTGTCTTATCGATGTCGACTCTCTTCTTGAGGCAGTGACAGATCAATGACTTACAAAACTCTGTTCTGCTTCTTGGATTTCCGCTTGTTCTTCGCAGTCGCCTGCCGAATACCGATGTGATCGGCACTGAAGTCCCAGCCTTAGTGCCTTTCCTAACAGTAGTAGAGTGGTTACACCACGAAGGAAGTTCCACTTCCTTGTCCATGGTGACTCCCAACCCGACCAGTTCCCAACTACGGAATAACAGCTCCTCTTCTCTGATCTTGAAAACTCTTGGTTTCAGGTCCAGCTGAAAACCGTACGTGTTAATAAGGTCCTTGCCGAGGATTACATTTTCAATATGAGCCACTAGGACCGAGTGTGAAACACAGTTTGAGCCTAACTGCATCTTTACCTCAGTTTCGCCTTATACCTTTGCTGCTTCTCCTGTCACAGCCCTCAGTCTCTATCAGGAGGTCATCAGTCTTATCTTGTCAGCTATACCAGGAGCTTTTCTTGCCAGCTATTCAATGCAGCCATTAGTGCTAATGGGTGGTCCCCTAGAGATAAAGCAGTTGCTTTAACAAGTGCCCTCCAACCTCTATGCTGACAATCCATATGATTTTAACTTGCTCCTGGCCAGGGATGTGTCCGGACTTGGAAGGGGTGATCTCAAAGGTTGTAGAGGATTTAGACTTGCGGAGATGAAATCATTCCGGTGCAGGAACTGTGGGGAACAGCATTACCAAACGACCTAGACAACATGGTTTTAAAAGTTTTAAAGACCAGTACGGTGTTGGAGCTGTGGGGGGCTCGGAAACATCACGGGCTCCTGCAAAGGAAAGGTCGCTCCTGACATAGGAAATATAAGACAGGTCCCTACCTGGAGGATGAAAGCATTCCAGGCCAGTCACCAACCAATATCCTTCCCCAATAATGGTAACCTTCTTGGGACACCGAAATGACAGAGAATATGTGGATGGCACTGTCAATGGCAAGAGGTATCCGATGCTGATGGACTATCGTCTTCAGGCTTGAATAGCTTGAGGTAATTCGACCGTGATGACTTGCCACCAAAAGCTTGTGGTTTTATTCTGGCTTGGAGCTGTATAACCGCGGGTTCGTATCCTTCCTCTTATATCCCACTTCTGACACCAGTTGTAACACTTATGCAGGTTAAACAAATTTTAATCAAAGAAAAATAACAATTTTTAATGCCACACAAATTTTGAGAACACTAATATTGAAGCAGGTTTCAAAAATAATCACTTTGTAATACAGAAATAACCATATGACTTGAGCTTCAGAACAAGACCGACTCTCCAGTCCAACGCTCCTTATACCAGGTCATTCAAAAAGTCCTGTCGTTTTTCGTTTGTTCGTTGTTTATTTTGATTCTAGAGTGTTTGCTAATTAATTCCGTTCAATACAACTTTTATCCATGTAAACACAAATGTTTATACTTTATGAATAGGAGGCTAAGGAGGATTAATTTAATGCAGTCACCATCCAACTGTCTAGTTAAAATGATTCCAGTTGAAACTCAAATTCGGTCGATTTTGCTCTATGAGTTTAAACTTGGCTCAAAGGCTGCCGAAACTGCTAGAAAAATATGCTCCGTTTTTGGGGAAGATGTGCTGTCTGAGCGGAAGGCACAATTTTGGTTTTCAAAATTTCGTGGAGGCGACGAGACACTAGAAGACGAGGCACGCTCGGGTCGACCAACTGTAGTTGATAAGGAGGACGTTCGAAGAGTAGTAGAATTGGATCCGCGTCAAAGTTGTTCAGAGATAGCCTCTCAACTTAATATCTCAGCCACCACTGCCTGGAATTACCTTAAAGAACTGGGAAAAGTGAAAAAAACTGGATAAATGGATTCCTCATAAGCTTTCAGATGCCAATATGCTTGTTCGCTTGACAACTGCATCTTCGTTAACTTCCCGCTTGAAAGTCGAACCCTTTTTGAATCGAATCATCACCTGTGATGAGAAATGGGTGTTGTACAACAACTTCAGACGATCATATCAGTGGTTGTCGGCAGATGAGAAACCTAAACAATTTCCAAAACCAGATCTCCATCCAAAGAAAGTTTTACTCATTGTTTTCTGGACAGCCAAAGGTATAGTGCATTTTGAGATTCTGAATCAAGGGCAAACCATCACTGCAGAAGTATACTGCAATATACTGGACCATTGCCAATCCAAGCTTAAGACTTTTGATCCCGGCTTAGTCAACAGAAGAAGACCTTTGCTTCTTCAAGACAACACTCGACCACACACCGCCAAATTGACCAGGGAAAAATTGACAGAAATAGGCTGGGAAGTTTTGCCTCACCCACCATATTCCCCTGACCTGTCACCCACTGATTATCACCTATTCAGAGATCTCGACAACAATCTGAGACAGAAATGTTTTCAAGACCGTGACAACCTAATTCACGAACTGACCACTTATTTTTGCAGTAAAAATCAACAGTTTTTTAAGGAAGGAATTTGGGCTTTACCATCTCGTTGGGAGAAGGTTACCGACTGTAACGGTGGATATTTTGATGAATAAAGGTGATTATTTGAAAATATTTATTTATTTATAATTTCCCCCAAAAAAACGACAGGACTTTTTGAATGACCTGGTATATAGTCGTAAGGAGAACAATCCAGAACCTTCTGGGCCAGCGTAGATGGTACTCGAACATCATAGTCACAAATATGTGCTATTACAGTTTGTACCGACTGATAGTCAAAAGGTCTAGAACTATTCTATACCATATGTTTTTGTTTAACCTTGCAATATTATTTAGTAACTTAAACAATTAACACTATTCTGATATTTATCCAGATTTGCTAACTCTTTGAGACTGGAATCATTTGGATTCCTGGAAAAGGCTTCATAAAAACTGTAGGGTCTATTCCAAGCATTAATAACTGCTCATTGCTCTGATTCTAAAGGATGTATATCATCATTTAATACAGATCTTTGCCAAGCATTAATTTAGAACATATATACCCATTTATAAAATTGACTACCTAGATTTTAAAAGTTTCTTATAAAATATATTAATAAGAACGTTCCTGATAAAAGCACTTTAACGGCGTCCTTCTTACAGTTTTCACAAGATAAAGTGTACATTTCCTTTCATAGTAGTGTAAATTTTAGGGCTGTCAACATTTAAACGTTCATTTTACCATCTGAGGACCTCATTTATTTGACTTTCACATTGTATTAACTTGAAATTATCATTTTTAAATGGTTTTGGGGGATGTCCATAACTAGGTCAAAAATCAGCCCCCAACTAGTTATGGACACCCCTGTCCATTTCAGGCTCCCCTCACATTTTCGTAAAATTATTATGGAATTTAATTTTTTTAATCTATAACCATTGGGCTATCATAAAATATCTTTACTACTATTACTTCAAAACGTAGATGGAATTTAAAAATGTACAATAGATAACCCCAGAAGTTGGGCCAAAAGCCCGAAACGGGAAAATAAAAGACAGGATAACCCATTGGAAAAGATTCCTTCATTTATAGAAAAACCTTAATCAATGTGTCTTATAATTTAAGATTAATTTAAATGTTTAAAATACATTTCATAGCAATATTTCAAATTAATTGTTATTAATTTTCAGATGGAAAATATCTACCCCATAGAAAAATACTAGGCAATTCTTTTTTTAGCCAACACTCTTAGACCACCAGAAGAAATTAATGGAAGTGATATTCTGGCAAATGCTGTTTGAGAATGAAACTGCTGCTATATTTATTTTTTATGTGAGCTTTTAAGTCAGCTGTTTTTAATTTAATTAATTTTTTTTTTATTTATGAGAAGGGCAAGGGGCGTGATGATTATCACCTTTTATCCTCAGTCCCCTCCTAAAATAATTTTATAGCTATTCAAAATTTTCCATTTATTAATATTTATTTTTTTAATAATATTTTTATTTTTAATGATGATTAAGGAGAGAGATATTATTGACAAGTAATTTATTTTTTCTTTTACTTTCTGTTACCAGTATATTATTTAATTTTGTTTCAAAGGTCATATTTTTCTATCCATTATTAAAATTACAGTTTTCAATTAATGCATTATTAGAATAATGCTTTTTAATATCTCTAGAAATTCTATACTTGACATTTTACTCATGTTTGAAACAAATGATTTAAACTAAAACTTTAATATCTGGTGGAAAAGTTATATAAATCGTTGAAAGCACCGGTTTTTCGAATATTATAATTTTTCTCTATTCCTTGTTATGGTAATGTGATAAATGATTATAATAACTGCCTCCAGTTTAAGAAGAAATAAGTAACGTCTAAGTCACAATATAATACTTACGACCGAGCTCTAGCTTCTACTGAAATATATGTGAATGTGTATCGATACATACAAGTGCACCTATAAGTGTAAACATGTACGTAAATAACCTTTATAAAATGACTTATGTCAGTAAGTTATGTTTTACTGCCTGTATAGAATGTCAGCATGTGTAGGTATATAAATACACACACATTAAAAATTATTTTGAAATTCCATTACTTCTTGGCAAACAAACAAACAAAACTTAGGTACATGCAGTTCAATACTAACTTAAAAAAATTTATATATATATATATATATATATATATATATATATATATATATATATATATATATATATATATATATATATATTGTATTATATTATTTTTATGTATAGAAACACTGAGCTGTGTCTCATTTTTTTGTTTGTTCAATAATATCAATTTGTTCAAGAATTTGTAAATAATCATAGAAATCTGTTATAAATTAATGTTTGTAAGAATTTGGGCATAATTCCCATCTTGAATATAATTCCTACTTAAGGTATGGACAAAAGAACAATAACACTCAAAAGCTTGGAAAACTTATTCTCCTCATACTATACATTTTTTTATGAATGATAAGTTAAACTTATGATTCTGGTATTTGACTTTTTTATCGTGGAAAATTTATATTTATAAATATATATATATATATATATATTTTTTTTTTTTTTAAATATATAGGTATGAATATGTTTTCTGACCTTGTTATTGTCTTGTGTCTGAATGGAAAGAGTGCTCATGGTTGCACACTTCTTATTTTTCTTTCTTTTTTTTTCTCCCCATCATAATTAAATGTTAATGTGAAAATTGGTGTATTAACAATAGTTATCCAATTTTTCCCACATTGTTCCCAGTTTAGTAACTGGAACTATGTTCCTTTATCATCACTTGTAATTGTAGATAGTAAGAAAAGAAATTTTTTCATATGTGTTATTAGATTAATTTTGGAGAACACATAAATGTATTTTTTACATTAAAATATATGTTAAATACACACACACATATGACTTATGTGCGTGTTCTTTTACACCAGCATTGGCATAAAACTTCATTCTGTTAGAAATATTCATTCTGGAATTAATGATGGACGATAACTCATTAGTTTTTTGTTCTAAATTAAATACTGACTTCTAATATTATATTATACTACACTATTAAATGTTTTCTAAAACTTTTTTTTTTAAAAAAGAGTATGAGTCTTATCTTGATATTGTAATATAAGGGTGTTAAAAGATTATTTATCATGTTATTGATTTGAAGTATAAATTTAGCCCTTCCTTAAACAAATTAAAATCTATAATCTTTAATTTAAGTCTTAATAATTAATTACTGCTTACATGTATCTATACATTATCTTTATGTATTAAAATTGAGATTATTTCAATACTTAAGTAACTTTTTATTTTATCTCAGATTTTTGTTATTTCCTTTAAACTATTATTTGAAAAACTTTAATTTCAGAAATTGTTGTTCATATCTAATTATCTATGTTTTTTTATTTCTAAAAGATTTATATTGGATTATTGATTATATTGCTTTATCCGCAGTTATTATCTAGTATTATTACTTTGAATCTAGTATTAGACTTTGGAATGTCTGCATTTATATAACACTGATGTTGATGTTGCAGTTATGGAAAAATTATTATTTTGATTACATTTACTATAGGAAATCTTAAAGTTTTTAAATATTTTAAAATATTTTGGAAATTAAATGAACATGAAAGATATCTGATGCTTCTATAAACCAGTTTTGCAGTTTGATTATTTGGGCTTTTATGTGATCATCTGTTTAAATTTTTTTGAACGAACAACTACATTTTCTTCAATAAATCTTTTTATCAATTTTTTTTAACTATAAAAAGAAATTTTTACTTATCATTTTGATTGAATGATACACATCATTTTTAACACCCTTATTTGTAAGGACTAGTCAATATGTAAATTTGAATATAATAATGCACAAAAAATACTTAAATCCTGTTAGCTTATTGTATTTAAATTAAATCATTTGTTGATTCTCTATTTTACAGATGAAAAAATATTTATTGATTTTGTTACATGCAAGTGTTGGTTAATGTTTAATGCTAAAATAAAAACAAAGCGTTATAGTCTCTTAGTATGGTGAAATTTATTTTTTTATTTCAGAATCAAAAGAAAAAAAGTAAGAAATGAATTTATGTTTGTTGTTTTTTTCCCCAAAGTTGTCATTATTTTGTTGTAATATACAGAAAAATATATGATTTATGAAATTATTTTGTTGTGATTTCTATTTTCTTATTCTTAACCATATTAAAACTAGAGCTCATGAGAAAAAGTCAACAACAGAGCGCTGCTTGGAGTATTCAACTCATGTTTCCTCTGTTGTTTTTTGTTTAAGCCAATTTTAAAAATCTAGTGTGATGCGTGCGACACCCAACTTTCACTTACTAACCTACTTGGAGTAGAAACCAGTGTTTTAATAATTGTGTAAATGCAAACTAGAAAATAGCTTTATCCGCATTTATTTCCTCATTTTTGTTAGTTATCCTCCATAAGGTATTTATAATTATTGCAAAGCTTGAGTCTTCGGTAATTTTCGATTCATTATTATTTATTATATTTTTGTCCTATTTCTTGTCCTAATTTCTATAATATATATATATTATATATATATATATATATATATATATATATATATATATATTATATAATATATAAGTTTATTTTACTGATATTTATTTAAATATATAAATATATTTAATTAGTTTAATAGGTACAATGGAATGAAAAATGAAGGCTAATATAAAAAAAAAAAAAAAAATATGCATATTTTATATATATACATATATGTAAATATATGTATATATACATATATACGTAAGAAAATAATTGGTTTTGCCTTAAAGCTAAATTCTGAAAATAGGTATATATTGAATAGGTCATTTCGAAAAAGCCTCTATTCCTATTTTTTTTTCTCCTCCAAATCACTTTTTGGTGGATTCGTGTTCACTGAGTATCGACTCATCAATTTCATTCGATAAAGAGTTCTAGTCTAATTTACCCCGGAAAGTGGGTAAATTAGACTTGAAATCATTTTTTTGAAAAATCAAC
Source organism: Aelia acuminata (assembly GCA_911387785.2). Classification (NCBI taxonomy): domain Eukaryota; kingdom Metazoa; phylum Arthropoda; class Insecta; order Hemiptera; family Pentatomidae; genus Aelia; species Aelia acuminata. The sequence goes on along the minus strand of OU426978.1, from coordinate 81,963,629 downwards.
TATACTGCTAATAAAGCTGCTATATTTATATATATATATATATATATATATATATATATATATATATATATATATATATATTATTTATATATCCCTTGACTACCACGACCGACCTTGTCTATGCAAGCTCTAATTAGTTCTCTAGGGGGGGAGGGTTTTCTCCGACCCCACCAGGAACCACCACTATCGCCAACTCGTTGCCCTTGTGCTCGCACACGTAAATTTTCATTAACTAATTACTATGGTTTTTTTTTTTTTCCTAGCTAATTACCTCTTGCAAAGGTAAATATTCAAAAAGTCTTTATTAGGTGGGGAAGTGGGTATTCATGAGTATGAGTACATGAGGTATGCTTCTCCTGGCTGGAATAAGAATCTCTCGCTCCGGAAAAAGAGCAGGTTGGCTACGATTCAACGAATGTCTCTGCTGCGAGTCATTAGGGCCTATAAGTCATTGTCGGAGTTGCCATTGTGAAGTCAGCCGAGTAACATCAGCTCTATATCACTAGTCTTAAAATCAGTGGTGCATCTGTTTAAAGTGTTTATTGTTTTTGTTTTTCGCTGTTAATGTAAAAGTTAAGGTCGGAGTGAATAGTTATATGAAGTTTTGTGTAATTCAGAGAAGAATAAACCTTTAATTTATAGAAAATTATATTGAAGGAGACCGGAAGCCTTATCTAGTTTGCGATCTATAGCTTGCTCCCACTACCCGCCTGCCGGCCCCCACTAACAATTGCCGAGTTTAGTGCCATAAACAGTAAGAGTAAACTGTTTACTAAAGAGACTTAGAGGTATTTACACTGGCGATACTACAAGATAGCTAATTTAAATAGATATATGATAAAATAGTATATTTAAAATATATGAGTCCAAATAAATTAAATATAAAATGATCAACTATTAAAATAATAAGTATAACTACGAATTTCATATAAATATACATTTATGAATAAACAAAAAAATACATTGGATAAATTTTTTTCTCCTAAGCAAACAGAAGGAAATAAAAGGCTTAAAAGAGCTCGTAGTTCTCCGGAATTGAGTCCACCTGAAAAACGTATCCAAGGTAAATTAACTAAACAAAATATGAATCAAGAAGTCGGGAAATTAACTTTAGGTGAGCTAATGGATAATTTTAGAAGTTTGCTGGACACTATGAAAGTAGCGACTAAACCGGATTTACAAATTTTATCAAAGGAAATAAATGAAATTAGAAAAGAAAATGATAAACTAAAAGTAAGAGTAACAGAATTACAAGAGCTGACGGAGGACCAGGGAAGAAGAATCGATTTTCTCCAAATGCAACAAAGAAAAAGAATTTAATATTCAAAGGAATTCCTACCTCAGGCGATAATGAGCATTTAGGACATAGAGGAGTTATGCGCTAAAGTCCTGCAAGTGGAAAACTGTAAAGTGGAGAGTGTGAGAAAAATGAATAGGAGAAACAACAGTACAATGTTGGTGGCGTCCTTTTCAAGTAATAAGGAAGTAAATGATATATTAAGACAAACGAAGAAATTGAAAGGTACGTCAATATCTGTTGATAGAGATCTGGCAATAGGAACTAGACAAGCAATAAATAAGCTGTTGCAAGTTCGTAAAGAAATTTTGAGAAATAATAAGGATATAAAAGTTATGGTACGAAACGATGTGATGTACTGTGAGAGAGAAAAATTATATTGGAAGAAAGGCAAAGGACTCATAACTTCAGAGGGTGTAAGTGGCATAGACTTTCTAAAAAGATTGAGTGGTGTGGATATGACTTCACTGCTGAACAGATTGGAGAGGGATAAAATTTGTTCAAAAAAGAAAGTTGAGTTCTTAAATAGCCTAACTGCAAAATTTAATAAATGTAAAGATTCTCGTGAATTTTGGGAATTGGTAAATACTTTGAAGGGTAAAAAACGATTGATGAGCCCCTCTATAACTGCTGAGAAATGGACCCAGTATTTTAAAGACTTATATGGTAATGCACCGACCGCGGAAATGAACATCGACACGCCGATAGTCCTTAATTCATACTTAGATGACGAATTTAGCCTTATAGAATTCCGATTTGTTTTAAATAAACTAAAAGCAAATAAAGCACCGGGTATCGATAGAGTCCTGAATGAATTTTATAAAGAAGCCCCAGAAAAATTTTTAAGCATACTTTTGAAAATCTTTAATGTCTATTATCAAACCGGAAAACGAATAAAGGATTTCGGGACCTCTATTTTGTACCCATTGTTTAAGAAGGGCTGTACATCGGATCCAGGCAATTATAGGGCCATATCATTTATAAACGCGGTAGAGAAGCTGTACACAGGACTCCTGACTGAGAGGCTGAATAATTGGGTAGAGGAAAACAAGATATTAGATGAAAGTCAGGCAGGCTTTAGGAGAGGTTATGGAACTTGCGATAATATATTTGTTTTAATGAATTTAGTGCAGCAATCCGTATACGCTAGGAATAAAAAAGTTTATACAATGTTTGTCGACCTTAAATCAGCTTTCGACACTATCAATCGTTCAGCATTAATGTACAAGCTTGAGAGAATGGGCGTTTCTTCGAAGTTAATTATAATAATAATAGTAATAATAATTGTTATATTTGTTTACGGGGAAGTCCCCCATACAAATAGAGTGTGTACAGTTACAATTAAATTGAGTGTATACAATGCATTTTTCTCAATATTAATTCTTAGTGCCGTCTTTTTAAATTTTTTTTTTTTTTTTTTTTTTTTTTTTTTTTTAATGCAATAGTTAACGTGCTGACCAAATAGCG